>SRMA01026480.1:280-26848 GCA_007224835.1 Danionella cerebrum | reverse complement strand
TCAGGCTGTAAAAGAAATGAGTAAAGCAAAATACAGTTCAGATCCTCAGCATCGTCAGGCTGTAAAAGAAATGAGTAAAGCAAAATACCGTTCAGATCCTCAACATTGTCAGGCTGTAAAAGAAATGAGTAAAGGAAAATACTGTTCAGATCCTCAGCATCGTCAGGCTGTAAAACAAATGAGTAAAACAAAATATCAAACAGATCCTCAACATCGCCAAACTGTAAAAGATATAAGCAAAGCAAAGTACAGGTCAAATCCTCACCATCGCCAGGCTGTAAAGACAAGGAGTATACTAAAATACAAAAAAGACATTCAGCACAAAATGCAAGTTAAAGCAGCTAATAAACGTAGACGCCAGCAACTGAAACTTAAATCTAAACAGTTTAATTTAGTCAAAAAACGTTTTTTGGAATTGATAAAAGATGGACCGGACTTTGTTTGTTGCATTTGTCAGAGATTATTATTTCAACACCAAGTATTACTTTGTAATATGGACAATTATCAGAAGAAAGATGTTGGTTTCATTTTTGAACAATGTGTTACTGAGGACTATTTGCACAAATGTGATCAATCATGTCCAATGCCATGTCAATTGCTAGATACCCCCAGAGGAAATCTATGGATTTGTTACACTTGCCATTACAAGATTAGCAAAGGCCAAATACCTCCCGAGAGTGTAAAAAACAACCTGGCAGTTGATCCAATCCCACCACAACTGGCATGTTTAAACAATTTAGAACAACATTTGATCAGTTTGCACATCCCCTTCCAAAAACTTATAGCTTTGCCAAAGGGGGGGCAGTCAGGAGTACACGGACCAACCTCTTGTGTCCCTGCAAATATTGTCCAAACAACTAATTTGTTGCCACGTACTGAAATGGAAGGCTCATTATTACCAATAAAACTGAAGCGCAAACTAACTTACAAAGGTCATTATAAATATCAATTTGTTGACAGCTTACACATAAGAGAGGCTTTAAAGTGTTTAAAACAAATAAACATTCATTACAAAGATGTAGAGTTTAATGAAGTTTGGTTAAATGAATTCTGTAAGCAACAAGAAGACAACAATTTGCAAGACCAAAATTCAGAAACAACCAATGATGACTCATCTGCAGATGTTGCTGAAGATGAGCTTTTACATGATCGACAGCAACACTGCATGTTTCAAGATACATGCCTCATGCCTGTTGACATTGGTCAAGAGGCATTAGATCAATATTTTAATGGTATTTTAAATCTAGCTCCTGCGGAAGGGAATAATCCAGTCAAATTACTCTCTGACAACACAAATGAAGCAAAATGTTTTCCTGTATTGTTTCCTCAAGGTCACAACACCTATCATGAAAAACGTGACAACCGGCTGACACTCTCAAGGTATTTTAATAATCGAATTTTACATGCAGATGGCAGGTTCGCTCAAAATGTAGAATATATATTTTTTGGTCAATACATGTGTGAAATTGAAAAGGTTATGTCAAGTGTGTCAATCGCATTACGCAAAGGAAATAGTGGTTGTCAATCTCAAAAAGTTAATGATGACATTTTGAATAATGAAGAATCTTTAAAAAAGTTGTTAGAATTCGATGATGGGTTTCGCTTTCTAAAACCAGTTCGTGGTACTCCAGCCTTCTGGCAAACCGCTCAAAAGGATCTTCTAGCTTGTGTTCGTCAGCTTGGGATACCTACTTGGTTTTGTTCATTTTCATCTGCTGATATGCGTTGGAAAAACCTTCTTGCTAGTATTTTGAAGCAGGAAGGCAGAACACAGACGTTTGATGATTTGGAATGGGCCGAAAGATGTGAAATGCTACGACGAAATCCTGTTACAGCTGCACGCATATTTGATTATCGGTGGCATTGTTTTTTAAAGGAGGTTCTTATGTCGTCGTTCAATCCAATTGGCAAAATTCAAGATTATTTTTACCGGGTTGAATTTCAGCAGCGTGGTTCACCTCATGTTCATTGCTTATTTTGGATTGAGAATGCTCCTGTTATTGACAAAAACACAGACGACGAGATCATTCAATTTATTGATCAATATGTAACATGTGAGTTACCTAAAGAAGATCAAGAATTAAAGGAAATGGTGACCTCCGTGCAACAACATTCAAAACGGCATTCTAAAACCTGTAAAAAGAACAAAACCGTCTGTCGTTTTAACTTTCCGAGACCCGCATCTGCTAGAACATTTATTTGTCGTAGTAAGAGTGCAAAAAAGAAAAATTGCAAATGTAACTCAGATGACAATAATACAGTGCCCAAAGAATGCGAATGTCAAAATCAATACACCGAATCTAAAATGAAGTCGGAAGAAGCAGGAGAACTGTTGTCCGCTATCAAGAATGCGCTTTCTGATATTAACTGTAACTTTAAGACGGTAGAAGATTTTTTTCAATCGTTAGGTATTAATCAAGTCCTTTTTGAACGCGCGTATAAAACCTGGAATACAAACACACAGGTTATTTTGAAAAGGCAGGTTGACGAGGTATGGATCAACCAGTACAACAAGCCTTTGCTAAAATGTTGGAATGCCAATATCGATGTCCAGTTCGTGGTCGACGCGTACGCGTGCGTAGTCTATGTCATAAGTTATATTTCAAAATCAGAAAGAGAAATTGGGTTGTTGTTAAGCAATGCGCAGAGAGAGGCACGTAAAGAGGGAAATGTCAGTGCAAGAGATGCGTTAAAAAGTCTAGGCAGCATTTACTTGCATAATAGAGATGTGTGCGCGCAGGAATCGGTGTATAGATTAACAAACATGCATCTAAAAGAGTGCTCCAGGAAAGTAACATTCATACCAACAGGTGAAAATGTCATTAAAATGAGCCTTCCATTGAATGTGCTAAAGCAAAAAGCATCCTCAAAAAACCTAAGTACAAATGAAATGTGGATGACTAGCCTGGTAGATCGTTACAAGAACCGTCCAGAAGAGTTAAGTGACATCTGCATGGCAACATTTGCTTCAGAATACCGCATTTTAAATAAAAACGAAAAAGTCTCTGATCCAATTAAATTAAACAACGGGTGTGGCTTTGTTGCTAAAAGATCACGTACTAAACCTGCAGTCGTTCGTTATGTACGTTTTTCTGAAGAAAAAAATCCAGAGCAGTTTTTCCAAACTAGTCTGCAATTATTTTTGCCCTATCGTGAAGACATACAATTAAAACCACCCAATTACATTTCTTTTGAACAATTTCACAATAATGGCCAAATCACATTTAAAGACGGCTCTACACATTTAGTTAGCTCAATTGTGGACTCAAACAGAAGGGGGTTTGAATTTGAGACAGATGATCTAGACCGTGTGCAAGACACTATTCAAAATGACGGCATTGTAGAGGACAGGTGGTGTGAGCTATGTCCGGAACAGGAATTAGAGCGTTTGAGTAGTGTAGAAGAAAGACAACATCAAATTAATCTACCAGAAGAAAGAGAAGAACACATTCCAGACTTAAGCTGTAATCAGCATGTCGGGCATGTAGAAAAGACAAATACTCAGATGAGTAGAAAAGACGGATTGGCTCTCATTAGATCACTAAATGAAGAACAAATGGCTATTTTTTACAAAATAAGACAGTGGTGTTTAGACAAGGTGATGGACAAAAATCCAAAACCCTTTCATGTCTTTATTACTGGTGGAGCAGGGACAGGTAAAAGTCATTTGATAAAAGCAATCCAATATGAATGTACGCGAATTTTATCAAGAGTCTGCCGCCACCCAGACAACATTAGCGTGTTAATAACCGCTCCAACAGGAATTGCAGCCTACAATTTGCAAGCAGCAACTATTCATAACACCCTCAACATAGGTAAAGATGTTCGCTTGCCATACACACCTCTAGGAGAAGAAAAGCTCAATTGTCTTCGTGCCAAATACATTGATGTAAAGATTTTGATCATTGATGAAATATCCATGGTTGATCACAATCTTTTGGCTTATATCCATGGTAGATTACGCCAAATCAAACAAACTGGTGACTTCTCTCCATTTGGAAATGTTAGCGTGTGTTCCGTTGGGGATTTCTACCAATTAAGTCCTGTTCGAGGGAAACCCCTATATGTAGACGAAGTAGTTGGTATTAATCTTTGGTCAAGTCTATTTTCAGTTGCGGAACTTAAAACAATCGTTAGGCAGAAAGATCAGGGCTTTGCGCAGCTATTAAACAGAATCAGAAATCGAACTAAAGCCACACCCATGTTAAACCGTGACATTCAAGAGTTAAAAAAACGTGAAACCGGTGAAGAGAGTTCAGCTTTACACATATTCCCTACAAACAAACAAGTGTCAGACCACAATATTAAACAACTAGTTAAAAATTGCCCTGAACATTTTGAGATAGATGCTCAAGATTTTACAAACAATTACAAAACTGGAAAACTTGAATTAAAAATTGGCCAAAGTTTCAAATCAAACAATTCATCATTAGAAGAAACATTGGTTTTAGGTAATGGGGCCCGTGTCATGTTATGCAAAAACATTGATGTAACTGACGGTCTGGTTAATGGGGTCTGTGGCACTGTTACACACATAATTTTCCCGGATAACGGCAAATTTCCCCACACAGTTTACATTAAATTCGATGACCATAGGGTTGGTGCACAAAGAAGGAAATGTTGTTCTTATACTCCAGCAAGCGAAATTGGTTCAACAGCCATCAAACCAGAAGAAGAGAAACTTAACAAAAAGGTGCCATACGCAGACAGTTTCCTCTAAAACTTGCCTGGGCTTGTACAGTTCACAAAACACAAGGAATTACTGTAGATAATGCTGTGGTATCCCTTAAAAAAGTATTTGCAGCAGGCCAAGCATATGTAGCTTTGAGTCGTGTCAAAACTTTAGATGGTTTGATTATACAAGACTTTGACGAAAAAGCTATATACTGTAAAGAGAAAATATGTGATGCGGTTCAGAACATGGCAAACTTTTTACAGTACAATACACTGTACCCTAAAGTCAATACGGAAGTGTTCAGTGTGTTTGTCATGAACGTACAAAGTTTAAAGCTCCACTTACAAGATTTGATTTTGAACACACAGCATTTACAGCCTAACTGCATTGCTGTTGTTGAAACATGGCTGCCCGCACAAATTTCATTAGACACCGTTAATATTGATGGATATAAATTTCACAGTCAACCACGCAGTTTAAGCTATAACACACTCAACTCTGTTTTAACTGAAATAAAAGAGCAACAACATGGTGGTGTTGGTATTTATACTTCAAACCTTTTACCCGGCAATATTCTTCAAACACCAGATATCAATTTAGAATGCCTAGTCTGTACCTATACAAAATTAAATGCTTTGTTAGCCGTCATCTACAGACCACCATCATATCCTGTGTCACTGTTTAAAAGCAACCTGCAAAGACTGCTGGATTTTATTGAGCCTCTAAGTGACACACTTATTGTTTTGGGAGATTTTAATGACAACATTTTAAAGTCTTCGACCATCTACAATTTTTTTACAGAAAAAGGCTATGTTCAACATGTTATGGAGCCCACTACTGAAAATGGAACAATAATTGACCATGTCTACATAAAATCTGACCATTACCATGTACAAGCAACAGTTTACCCAACATACTTTAGTGACCATGAGGGAATATTTTGTTCTTTTGCACCCAATCCTATTAAAGCAGTTGAATAATGTAACTACACCATTACAAGTTTAACATTAATTAAAACATCACCTGGCTATTCATCCCATTTTATTGCTTGTTTCCTGCTATGTTTTATGAAAATGAACTAACTATCTTTATTATAATGATCTCAATATTAATATGTGTACCATGATTTCTTTGGTCCTGCTTTACAGCAAAGCTCTGCATCAGCAATATTAGGCAGATAAAGTGACAACCTGCAACTAGTGCCGGTGTCGCCGAGCTGAATATTGCTGCATTGCACTGCTTCTCACTGCAAAGCAATATAAAATAAACTATATTATTTAATTTAAATTATTTAAATATTTATCCTACATTATTACACATTTAACATGAATTAAAACATCATTTAGCTACATATGAAATTGTATTGCTTATTTCCTGCTACGTATTCTAACATGACCAAAATATCTTTATTATGATGATTTCAATATTTATACGTTTACTGTGATTATTTGATCCTGTCTTGCAACAAAGCTCTGCGTCAGCAATATTAGGCAGATAAAGTGACAACCTGCAACTAGTGCCGGTGTCGCCGAGCTAAATATCGCTGCATTGCACTGCTTCTCACTGCAAGGCAATATAAAATAAACAATATTATTTAATTTAAATTATTTAAATATTTATCCTACATTATTACACATTTAACATGAATTAAAACATCATTTAGCTACATATGAAATTGTATTGCTTATTTCCTGCTACGTATTCTAACATGACCAAAATATCTTTATTATGATGATTTCAATATTTATACGTTTACTGTGATTATTTGATCCTGTCTTGCAACAAAGCTCTGCATCAGCAATATTAGGCAGATAAAGTGACAACCTGCAACTAGTGCCGGTGTTGCCGAGCTGAATATCGCTGCTTTGCAATGCTTTTCACTGCACAGCATTATATTAAAACATCAATACTTTATTTAAATATTTATACTTGTACAGTGATGATTTCTTGGTTTCTACCCAGCAACAATAGCTGTATTTATTACATCAGGAATTTGCATGATCTGAATATTTATACTTGTACAGGACTGCTTTCTTTTGTTCTTCCATGAAATATACTTATTCTAGAATGAGGGTTTTGTTTTCCTGTACTGCAATTACTAAAATCATTAGTTTTTGCACTCCAGGTTTTGCTTCGCCATTGAACTTTCAAAAAAAAGCAAAAGACACTGGTAATGGTACTCCTGGTTTTCTGGGACGGGGTTCAATTCCCTGTGGTGTCCTTGCTTAATAAAGATCGTTCATAGAGCGGAGCGTGTCAAAAACAATTTGGCCACCGAGAGGCGATGGCGACGTAGGTGCTCGAGCCCTTGATCGCTGCTTGCAGCTTTAATTATTATTAGGGCTCGAGCACCGAAGGAGCTCGGGCCCAACGGGCTCGAGCACCGTAGGTGCAAGAACCCTATTGTTTCTGTTAGGATTATTATTATTATTATTATTATTATTATGTTGGCTTGCTTGCAAAGCCAACATATTGTTATTGCACTTAAACTTATTATTATTCCGCTTCTTCTTCTCTTTTCTTCTGACAAAAATTCTCAGCACTACTCCTCCTAGCCCGTTCGAGCTACAGCCACGAAACTTTCCATGGTCGTCCAAGCTGTTCCCACTCGAGTTGCTATATCTCATCGGACCGATTCGACCAGCGGTTTCCGTAAAAATAGCGAATTTCGGCCCAAAAATCGCCCAAGTCAATCCCTATGGGGGCCCTAGAGTGGTGATGTCATCGCTCACTCTAACTTTGAGCAAGTTCAGTCTTGTTACTACTTGCACTGTTTTCTCAACTAAAAATTAACCTTTACACACACATTTTATACCTAAATGGTAGAGTTTTTTGTCCTCTTTCAGTTGGTGCTGCTTTCATTTTTAAAAAACACACGGTTTTTACTCCAGGTGGCCTAAACCACAAGGAGTGCACATAATTGCTCCATTCACCTCCATTCAAAAATTCTGGTGGATTCTGTTCAAAATCTCAATCGCAGGCTATTTATAACTCGCCATAAATCATTCAAACTTTATCACAGCTTCACAAAACTTACACTATTTTCTTCCTTAAAATCTTGTGATTCTAACAGTAAAGGAAATATTTTAATGTGTCTTGTCCTTCTTTCGTAATCCTTATTTGTTGGGAGGTATGGATTTCTCAGAAATGAGCAGTTGCACAGAATCAAATGAAGGCTTTTTCTAGCTCGCCATAATTTTTTTTATTTCTAATCAAACCTTCACAAAATTTACAGCATTCTCTTCGTTAGGGTCTTCTGCTTCTGACAAAGAAAGAATTATTTGGATATGTCTTACGGTTCTTCTATAATCTTTATTTGTTTGAGGCATGGAAATCGGATTTTCTCCAGCAGATTTGCCATCGCTTGAATATCTGACAGTTGACTTTCCAGCTGCAGCTGACTCGTTTGAAAATCTGGCAGTTGATAACTCCAGCAGGTTCAGCTGATTTCAAATAAGTAGGTCAAAGGTGTCTCATAGACTTTCAATGGCCCATTGAAATGAATGGAGCATGAATCCTATAGATCCTATTGTGAAAGAGCTTCTGTAATTGATTGACACTGGAAAGTCATAGGAGCATTAAGGAAGCAAATTACTTATCCAGCCCATCATTGCTTGTGAATTAACATAAATTAATTAAGCCACACCCACTTTTTGACATAACTTTCAATGTCAAATATCTTCTAAACGGAACACAGTAGAGACATGGGGGGTTGCTTTATATTATTCTAAATGAAAAGTAGATTACAACATGATGTCACTAACTCCTCCATAGCAACCAAATTGTTTACCATAGCAACTATATTGCCACATCTCTATCTTAGCTTATAAAAATGCTAGAGACTGGGGGGCTGGTAAGCTTCACCCATACTGACAGCTGAAACATTATATTATGTTAATGACACCTCCATGGCAACCAGACTGGTTACCATAGCAACCAATATGGCATGTCTCTATCTCAGCTTAGGAAAATCATAGAGAGATGGGGGTTGCTGTATTTTACCCGTATAGATATGGGGAGCAATATATTAGGTCAGCGACCTCTCCATAGCAACCAAACTGGTTACCATAGCAACCAATATGGCGCAGCGCTATCTCAGCTTTGGAAAGTCATAGAGACATGGGGGTTGATGTATTGACATGGGGAACAATGTGTTAGGTCACTGACCCCTCCATAGCAACCAGACTGGTTACCATAGCAACCAATTTTGCATGTACCTATCTCAGCTCAGGAAAATCATAGAGACATGGGGGTTGCTGTAATTTACTCGTATTCATATGGGGAACAATATATTAGGTCAGCGACCCCTCCATAGCAACCACACTGTTACCATAGCAACCAATATGGCGTATCTCTATCTCAGCTTACGAAAGTCATAGAGACATGGGGGTTGGTGTATTTTACTCGTGTTGACATGGGGAATAATATGTTAGGTCACTGACACCTCCATAGCAACCAGACTGGTTACCATAGCAACCAATTTTGCATGTACCTATCTCAGCTTATGAGAATCATAGAGACATGAGGGTTGGATTATGTTATTGTTGCGGAATTGACAACATTAAAAAAAAGGTATTAACGGTACCAACGCAAGCCAACATCGAAGTTTGCGTGCAAACTTTAAAATCTAGTTATTATTATTATTATTATTCTTATTTTTGTAACGTGTTTTTGCGGGCACTTTTGAGGGCCTAAACATGCATGAAAAGTCACCGAATTTCGCACACACATCAGAACCTGCGAAAATTTACGTCTAATTGTGTTTCGAAAAGCCGGTGTGGTAAAATGACTCTACAGCGCCACCTAACGCGTTGTAGCTTATGATGCGCTGTGAGTTTGTCATAGGCAAATGAAATTCGCCACGCATGTGTAGGGTACCTAAACTTAAATATAAGTAAATGGGATCTTATTTCCAAAATCGACAGGAAGTCAGCTATTTCGCAAAAACCTCTAAAAATGGCCATTTTTGCTCACGTCGTACTTTAACGAACTCCTCCTAGAGATTTCATCTGTTCGTCTCAAAACTCGTTCAGCACTATCTTAAGGCATATGGGATGTTAAATTGCGAAGCTTTTTTGACTTCGATAAACTATGTGCGCACAGCCGTCATCCAAAGTCGAAATTTTGTCGTAAACAGGAAGTTGTTATAACTCGGCCAAGCAATGTCCGATCCAGTTCAAATCCGCTATGTATGTTAAGAGTCCATATCTTAACAAATCCAAATAGCGATATACAGTGACAGTTATAGCGCCACCTAGTGCCAACATGTAATATACCCTTTTCTGTGGTTTTATACTTGTATTTCAGGCTGTATTGCGAGTACATGTTTGAAAATCAGTACACGTATGTAGGGCATCAGGACCAACAAAAAAGTCAATAGGAATCAGTTTCCAAGACCGACAGGAAGTCGGTTATTTTTTATTATTTTATGTAATTGAGCATAGTTTCAGGGTTTGTACTTTAACGAACTCCTCCTAGAGAATTCATCTGTTCATCTCCAAAGTTGTTCAGTATTCTCTCAAGGCATATGGGATGTTAAATTGCGAAGCTTTTTTCACTTCATTTTACGATGCGCGAATGGCAGTCCTCGAAAGTTTGACTTTTTCTTTGAACAGGAAGTGGTTAATAACTCAGCAATGCAATGTCTGATCGGTTAAAATTCGTCATGCGTGTTAAGAGTCCATGTCTGAAGGAGTTCATAGAGCGAAATACAGTGTCAGTTATAGCGCCACCTAATGGCAGCATGCAATTTAGCATTTTCTGCTGTTTTTTACTGCTATTTCAGACTGTGTTTAAAGGACATGCTTGAAAATTGCCACACTTATGTTGCAGATCAAGACAAACAAAAAAGTCAATTGGAGCGAGTTTCCAAAATCAACAGCAAGTTAAATATTTTGCAAAAAACCCTTAAAATCGCACTTTTGCATGTCTCATACTTTAACAAACTCTTCCTAGAGAATTCATCTGTTCATCTCCAAAGTTGTTCAGTATTTTTGCAAGGCATATGGGATGTTAAATTGCGAAGATTTTTTGACTTCATTTTACGATGCGCGAATGGCAGTCCTCGAAAGTCAAACTTTTTATATGAACAGGAAGTGGTTAATAACTCAGCAATGCAATTTCTGGTCGGGTTAAAATTTGTCAGGCGTGTTAAGAGTTCACGTCTGAAGGATTTCATAGAGCGAAATACAGTGTCAGTTATAGCGCCACCTAATGGTAGCATGCAATATAGCATTTTCTTCTGTTTTTACTGCTATTTCGGACTGTGTTTAAAGGACATGCTTGAAAATTGCCACACTTATGTTGCAGATCAAGACAAACAAAAAAGTCAATTGCAGCGATTTTCCAAAATCAAAAGGAAGTTAATTATTTTGCAAAAAACCCTCAAAATGGCTGTAGGGTTCTGTCACTGTGGCTTTAAGAGAATGGCTGTAAATGGGAAACAGTGGCAGTCTGGCAGAGCAAAAACTTGGTCATGAATTATACTCCGGACATGTTGTTGTTTATTTGCATGGACTTATAGCTGTGGTTAACGGATATGAAATTGAATTAGATTTTTAGAGGAGTTTCCGCTGAGCACAACGGTATGTGATATGTGCGGGGTCATTCTCAGGGTTAATGAGCTATGAGCGAAAATGTAATGCACAAGGGGGCAAGTCCCCGGTACCTGGGACTCTCCGGCTTAAGAGCTTATATTGTATTTATGTTTATACTATTTTTATGTGCGTGCATGTTGAGAGTGATTGACGCTTCGCGTGTTGAGAGTGATTTGACTCCCCGTCAGAGTCCGGGGACGGACTATTTAACATGCGCGTCTGCTCCGGTTTCACTCTCTCTCCGAGTTTGTGGCCAACCGCTACTAGCGCACAGTGACTGTGTCTCGTTCGCGATCGTCCAGTTCGGTGCTGTCATCTCTCTCGCTCTCTCTCTGAGAGTTTGAAAGTAGTTGATCTCCCGTGCTTCGCTGAGACCCACTGCCTCTATGACTGCAGTTTCGGCTCCCCTCTACGTGAACGCGCATTCAATCACGTGATTGCACAGACTAAGCCAATGGAGTTCATATAAAATGTTTACTCGTGAAGACGTTTTCATTTTTATTTTGCTTATATGCCGCGTAGATGTCAAACATACTTGTAACACATTGTTTAATTATAAATATAAGTTTAAAAGAATGCAATCGTCCAATGCAAGTTGCTTACAGCAGTGAATATTGTACAGCATTACAGCAAATGTACAGCATTACAGCAAATGTACAGCATTATACAAACTTCAGATGTTCATATTTTATTTGCGTAATCATTAGAATAATTAACATTTAACGTAAAAAGAAGGATAAAACAAAGTAAAAATGTGTTGATGTGATATAATGTAAAAAGTTTTAGATGTTTATATTTTATTTGCATTAGACTTACTACTTAAAAGATATTTGTTTGTGAAATGTTTGCATTCATTTGTAATAAACTCCCTGGTGCTGCTTTTTAGTCCATGTGCAAAAAAAAAAAGCAAAGCAGAAAGACTGTAATGAAATCACAATGCCTATTTTGAGGTTTTGTGTGTAACTTATAGGATAAATACCACACAATAATTGTGATGAAGCATAAAGGGCCTAATAGACAATGAAACTGAAACAGCTTGTTTTGCCCTGTAAATCTATTTATGGATCTATGTGATTTTTATTGTGAATATCAGTTCCACGTGATCAGAATTTGACAACATAATACAATTTGTCATGTTTAAAATGTCCATTGAACCTAAATTCATGTTAGATGTGCACATTCTGATCATGATCAACCAGTGATAACAATAACATAAAGTCCATTATTTCAGCATAACAATATATCAGTATAACAAGGTGCCAATAATGCAAAGGAAAGGCAGGTAAACATTTAGTTTTATTCAGAGTGACTCAGTTCCATCATTGTTCTATCATTTCCACAATGGAATAATGTTTCTGTCCCTGTTTATATTGTGCCAGTGTCCTGTACTTGTTCCAACCCTGTTTCAAAGCATACACCAGCAGCTCCATACAAGGTTTTTATCAGTGTGTTTCTAAACACTATAATGTGCAGGGATGGTAACAACATATCGACTGCATTACCAAGGACATGCCAAATGGTACTGCAGTATCCAGAAAATGCTCTTTCTTTTACCTCTTAAAAAAAAAAAATGAATGCATGGAGTATTGTTCAGTTGTTTGGACTGCGACAAATAAAACACAGCTTAGAAAGCTGCAGATTGTTCAGAACAGAGCTGCAGATTGATGCTGCAATGCTTATATCAAACTAGCTCTTACGATGATCATCTGGTTAACAGTTAATATCAGGTGTGCTTTACTATTATTTACTGGTAATAATTGTTGGTTTACCACTCGTTTTAGTTCATCAAAAATAATATCCCAGGGAAATACACAGTTATGAAACTAGATATTTCAAGGGTGATAATCTAACAATTCTTGGATAATCTGGCAACATTTCAAAATGTAAGAAACAAATAAAGATAATTTTAGTATCAGCATAAGATAATGAATGCGGTGAGAAAGAAACACTTTGGTGTATGTTTTCATTTTAATTCTATTTTTGACTCTTAAAGCTGTAAAAATGAACTTTACCCAATCATCAGTTATTGCGCCACCAAGTGATCACAGGTGGAACAGCATTTAAAACTAAGGATCAGTCGTAGAGCGCTTTGTAACGATTTGGCCACCCGAGGCGATGGCGACGTAGGTGCTCGAGCCCTTGATCGCTGCTTGCAGCTTTAATTATTATTCTTATTTTTGTAACGTGTTTTTGCGGGCACTTTTGAGGGCCTAAACATGCGTAAAAAGTCACCGAATTTTGCACACACATCAGAACCTGCGAAAATTTACGTCTATTTGTGGTTTGGAAAGCGGGTGTGGTAAAATGACTCTACAGCGCCACCTAACGCGTTGTAGCTTATGATGCGCTGTGAGTTTGTCGTAGGCAAATGAAATTCGCCACGCATGTGTAGGGTACCTAAACTTAAATATAAGTAAATGGGATCTTATTTCCAAAATCGACAGGAAGTCAGCTATTTCGCAAAAACCTCTAAAAATGGCCATTTTTGCTCACGTCGTACTTTAACGAACTCTCCTAGAGATTTCATCTGTTCGTCTCAAAACTCGTTCAGCACTATCTTAAGGCATATGGGATGTTAAATTGCGAAGCTTTTTTGACTTCGATAAACTATGTGCGCACAGCGGTCATCCAAAGTCGAAATTTTGTCGTAAACAGGAAGTTGTTATAACTCCGCCAAGCAATGTCCCATCCAGTTCAAATTCGCCATGTAGGTTAAGAGTGAATATCTTAACAATTGCAAATAGCGATATACAGTGTCAGTTATAGCGCCACCTAGTGGCAACATGTAATAGACCCTTTTCTGCTGTTTTATACTTGTATTTCAGGCTGTATTGCGAGTACATGTTTGAAAATCACTACACTTATGTAAGGGATCAGAACAAACAAAAAAGTCAATAGGATTCAGTTTCCAAAACCGACAGGAAGTCGGTTATTTTTTACTATTGTATGAAATTGAGCACAGTTTCAGGCTTTGTACTTTAACGAACTCCTCCTAGAGAATTCATCTGTTCATCTTCAAAGTTGTTCAGTATTCTCTCAAGGCATATGGGATGTTAAATTGCGAAGATTTTTTTGACTTCATTTTACGATGCGCGAATGGCAGTCCTCGAAAGTCAAACTTTTTATATGAACAGGAAGTGGTGAATAACTCAGCAATGCAATTTCTGATCGGGTTAAAATTTGTCAAGCGTGTTAAGAGTCCACGTCTGAAGGATTTCATAGAGCGAAATACAGTGTCAGTTATAGCGCCACCTAATGGCAGCACGCAATATAGCATTTTCTTCTGTTTTTTACTGCTATTTCAGACTGTGTTTAAAGGACATGCTTGAAAATTGCTACACTTATGTTACAGATCAAGACAAACAAAAAAGTCAATTGCAGCGATTTTCCAAAATCAAAAGGAAGTTAATTATTTTGCAAAAAACCCTTAAAATGGCTGTAGGGTTCTGTCGCTTTAAGGCATGGTTGCCAGGGTAGCGGTTTTCCCGCACAATTGGGCTATTTTAGAAAAGGAGTTGCGGGAAAAAAAAAGTTGCGGGTTGCGTTTTTTTGGGCTACATTTATAATGTACCGCGGCCACAAAAAAATAAATAATAATAATAAATAATAATTGTGGACAAAGATAAAAGGGAACCTTTTACTAGTGGGTGTTGATCCCCGGGAATGAATACTTGGCAACAAACGCTGCTTCTTGCGAGACGCAAATAGGCGCGCGCGCCACACGTGCTTTTGACATAACCAATCAAGCATCATCATCATCACGTCACTCCTTGAGAGCGTTGTAGTCAGACGCGTCGGTTCGGTTGTCTGTGGATGAACAAGTACAAGTAGGTACTTCTGACTAGGGTCAAAAAAAAATTCAGAGAGCACATGTTCTTATTTGACCTTTATTGTATGAGATTGTGTATTAAAAAAGCACAATGTGTGATATTAAGAATTTGGGTTAGACAAAAGGCCAATACTTTAAACTTAAACTTATATAAATTTTTTAAGGCCCTTTGTGGGAATCCAGCCGTTGTCTAATCTGATTGGACACTGAAAAATTGGGCTAGTTTTCATTCCATTTGGGCGGATTTTGAGTTGTCATTGGGCTGGAAATATTTCTGGGACCTGGCAACCCTGCTTTAAGGGGAAACCCCGCAGGGGCCAGGGAATACTGTGGCTTTAAGAGAGCACAAAACAAAAACTTGGTCATGAATTATACTCCGGACATGTTGTTGTTTATTTGCATGGCGTTAGAGCTGTGGTGAACGGATATGAAATTGAATTAGATTTTTAGAGGAGTTTTCGCTGAGCACAACGGTATGTGATATGTGTAGGGTCATTCTCAGGGTTAGTGAACTATGAGCGGAAATGTATTGCACAAGGGGGCAAGTCCCCGGTACCTGGGATTCTCCGGTTCGCGCGGAAATAAAGCGCAACTCGCGAGTGAATGCACGCGTGTTTACTTTGTGTTTGATCGGCAGAGCCGCTGAATGCACGCAAGACATTCAGGTGTTGACTGGAATGCGCGGATTTGTGGGAGAAGCTACAGAGGCGCAGCATTGGTTTGGAAAATGGCGGACGGGATTGTTAAGTTTCTATCTGCACCACCAAGCTTTAAATTGCTCCACAACATCAAAAACGTGTTCAGGGCTGTGGCTAGGAGCTTAGAATCCTACAAAGAGGAACCCTGCTCGGCGTGGTTCACCTACATTTCCACAGGAGCTTCAGTTTGAACCCCAGTCGCGTTCAGCGGGAGCTTCGACTGATCCAACCCCACCTCCCTGACCTGTTGCACGGGCAGCTCCAGCAGGAAACCCGCGCGTCTGTCTCTGGTCAGTATTCATGATAAATTCTGTGTAAATAATGACCAAGAACCTCCTAACCTAACGAACGGACGGGACTTTAATAAAAAGATAAATAACTTTCGTTTTTAACAATTAAAGCAACATGTTAAAAATGCTGTAATCATATAATGTAATTACTGTATTTGTTTAATTTAGAAATTTCAGATTTATACAGTATATTGTTGTATTTCTAAGTAATCTTAAATTAACTATAGATTAACTTGGTTCTAGTGAAGCAATAAACTGTGGTTTGCTTTAGTTTTTATTACAGTATACTCATATATTAAAGTAAAATATAACTTATAGTTGTACTTGTGGGGAATATATATTCCACAGCAATATCAGAATTACAAAGAAATGTTAACCTTCTTCACTGTAGTACAGTTAAAACAGTGCATATGTAAATGTTAGGGTTTTTTATTGCTAGAGTTTGAATAATAAAACTTGTTAAACAGTGGATTGAATGTAATACTGATGGTGAAACAAGTAAATCAGAGCAAATGCTAAATACAGGTAAAGTTAGAAAGTTTAAACAGTAATGATGTTGAAGACACCAGTGTAGTACAAACACATTTGCTGTCGTGGATCTGCAATCAGTTCTGCAACTAAATGTTTGTCTTCTCTCCTTTGAGATTGACGGTGGAGACTCCAACCTGGTCATCATCATCATCAGCAGCAGCAGCTTCATTGCTGGTATTTCCTGAGATTCCAAGATTGTCTCGGATACTGGGACTGTTGTAGCATGGAACTGTTTGGTGGAGGTGTTCATGGCTGTGCACTTCACTGATGAACGAAGGTCCATTACTGAAGGTTGTGAGAATAGGAGTCTCTTTGGAGGTCCTGCTCTGCCTGGAAGCACTGGACGAATATATTAAAGGGTTTCTCTAGAGCCCAGCTGATGGTTTCATTAAAGCCTTGTTTCGAACTCTCGTGATTTCCATGATTCATGTTATGTTCTTGTTTTCAAATAAAAAATGGAGTCAACCTTCAAATAAAATCCATGTCACGAAGCTTCTTTCTCATGACACAGCACCAGTCCAATCACACATATTATATTATATTATATTATATATATTATAATTACTTCCAAGCAAGATAGTTTTATTTAGTCTTATTATTAAATCAACGAACTCCTCCTAAGAGATTTTATCTGCTCACTTTCAAACTCCAGAAATCTTCTCTTAAGGTATGTGGGATGTTAAATTCCGAAGCTTTTATTACTTTGATAAACGATGTACGTACACCAGTCATCGAAATTTGACGTTTCGCCATAAACAGGAAGTTATTATAACTCAGCCATACAATGTCTGATCGATCCCAAATGTACCAAGTATACTAAAAGTCCCTGTCTAACACATCTACAACATTAATCATCGGTTATAGCGCCACCAAGTGATCACAGGTGGAACAGCATTTTTACCAATTTTGACAGGTTCCCAGAATATTGGCCAAAACAGTCCCAAAAAATATTTCAACTCATAAATATTTAGACTCGTTAGCACCACCTGGGGGTCATGACGCTTTGAGAAGGGATTTTTTTACTTGAGTTGCCTGTGTCATTAGGTAATTTGAACAGTTCTCGCTTGAATACGTATTCTAACTAAGGATCGGTCGTAGAGCGCATTGTAACCAATTGGCCACCCGAGGCGATGGCGACGTAGGTGCTCGAGCCCTTGATCGCTGCTTGCAGCTTTAATTATTATTATTATTATTCTTTTTCTTCTAACGTGTTTTTGCGGGCACTTTTGAGGGCCTAAACATGCGTAAAAAGTCACCAAATTTTGCACACACATCAGAACCTGCGTAAATTTACGTCTATTTGTGGTTCGAAAAGCGGGTGTGGTAAAATGACTCTACAGCGCCACCTAACGCGTTGTAGCTTATGATGCGCTATGAGTTTGTCGTAGGTGAATGAAATTCGCCACGCATGTGTAGGGTACTAAAACTTAAATATAAGAAAATGGGATCTCATTTCCAAAATCGACAGGAAGTCAGCTATTTTGCAAAAACCTCTAAAAATGGCCATTTTTGCTCACGTCGTACTTTAACGAACTCCTCCTAGAGATTTCATCTGTTCGGCTCAAAACTCGTTCAGCACTATCTTAAGGCATATGGGATGTTAAATTGCGAAGCTTTTTTGACTTCGATAAACTATGTGCGCACAGCGGTCATCCAAAGTCAGAATTTTGTCGTAAACAGGAAGTTGTTATAACTCGGCCAAGCAATGTCCGATCCAGTTCAAATTTGCCATGTAGGTTAAGAGTGAATATCTTAACAAATGCAAATAGCAATATACAGTGTCAGTTATAGCGCCACCTAGTGGCAATATGTAATAGACCCTTTTCTGTTGTTTTATACTTGTATTTCAGGCTGTATTGCGAGTACATGTTTGAAAATCAGTACACTTAAGTAAGGGATCAGGATCAACAAAAAAGTCAATAGGATTCAGTTTCCAAAACCGACAGGAAGTCGGTTATTTTTTACTATTGTTTGAAATTGAGCACACAGTTTCAGGCTTTGTACTTTAACGAACTCCTCCTAGAGAATTCATCTGTTCATCTTCAAAGTTGTTCAGTATTCTCTCAAGGCATATGGGATGTTAAATTGCGAAGCTTTTTTGACTTCATTTTACGATGCTCGAATGGCAGTCCTCGAAAGTCAAACTTTTTATATGAACAGGAAGTGGTTAATAACTCAGCAATGCAATTTCTGATCGGGTTAAAATTTGTCAAGCGTGTTAAGAGTCCACGCCTGAAGGATTTCATAGAGCGAAATACAGTGTCAGTTATAGCGCCACCTAATGGCAGCATGCAATATAGCATTTTCTTCTGTTTTTTACTGCTATTTTAGACTGTGTTTAAAGGACATGCTTGAAAATTGCCACACTTATGTTACAGATCAAGACAAACAAAAAAGTCAATTGCAGCGATTTTCCAAAATCAAAAGGAAGTTAATTATTTTGCAAAAAACCCTTAAAATGGCTGTAGGGTTCTGTCGCTTTAAGGCATGGTTGCCAGGGTAGCGGTTTTCCCGCACAATTGGGCTATTTTAGAAAAGGAGTTGCGGGAAAAAATCCGGAGTTGCGGGTTGCGGTTTTTTGGGCTACATTTATAATGTACCGCGGCCGCAAAAAAATAAATAATAATAATAAATAATAATTGTGGACAAAGATAAAAGGGAACCTTTTATTAGTGGGTGTTGATCCCCGGGAATGAATACTTGGCAACAAACGCTGCTTCTTGCGAGACGCAAATAGGCGCGCGCGCCACATGTGCCTTTGACATAACCAATCAAGCATCATCATCATCACGTCACTCCTTGAGAGCGTTGTAGTCAGAAGCGCCGGTTCGGTTGTCTGTGGATGAACAAGTACAAGTAGGCACTTCTGACTAGGGTCAAAAAAAATTCAGAGAGCACATGTTCTTATTTGACCTTTATTGTATGAGATTGTGTATTAAATGTGTGATATTAAGAATTTGGGTTAGACAAAAGGCCAATACTTTAAACTTAAACTTATATAAATTTTTTAAGGCCCTTTGTGGGAATCCAGCCGTTGTCTAATCTGATTGGACACTGAAAAATTGGGCCAGTTTTCATTCCATTTGGGCGGATTTTGAGTTGTCATTGGGCTGGAAATATTTCTGGGACCTGGCAACCCTGCTTTAAGGGGAAACCCCGCAGGGGCCAGGGAATACTGTGGTTTTAAGAGAGCACAAAACAAAAACTTGGTCATGAATTATCCTCCGGACATGTTGTTGTTTATTTGCATGGCGCTAGAGCTGTGGTGAACGGATATGAAATTGAATTAGATTTTTAGAGGAGTTTTCGCTGAGCACAACGGTATGTGATATGTGTGGGGTCATTCTCAGGGTTAGTGAACTATGAGCGGAAATGTATTGCACAAGGGGCAAGTCCCCGGTACCTGGGACTCTCGGGCTTAAAGGTACGTTCACATCGAACGCGGTTCGCGCGGAAATAAAGCGCAACTCGCGAGTGAATGCACGCGTGTTTACTTTGTGTTTGATCGGCAGAGCCGCTGAATGCACGCAAGACATTCAGGTGTTGACTGGAATGCGCTGATTTGTGGGAGAAGCTACAGAGGCGCAGCATTGGTTTGGAAAATGGCGGACGGGATTGTTAAGTTTCTATCTGCACCACCAAGCTTTAAATTGCTCCACAACATCAAAAACGGGTTCAGGGCTGTGGCTAGGAGCTTAGAATCCTACAAAGAGGAACCCTGCTCGGCGTGGTTCACCTCCATTTCCACAGGAGCTTCAGTTTGAACCCCAGTCGCGTTCAGCGGGAGCTTCGACTGATCCAACCCCACCTCCTGACCTGTTGCACGGGCAGCTCCAGCAGGAAACCCGCGCGTCTGTCTCTGGTCAGTATTCATGATAAATTCTGTGTAAATAATGACCAAGAACCTCCTAACCTAACGAACGGACGGGACTTTAATAAAAAGATAAATAACTTTCGTTTTTAACAATTAAAGCAACATGTTAAAATGCTGTAATCATATAATGTAATTACTGTATTTGTTTAATTTAGAAATTTCAGATTTATACAGTATATTGTTGTATTTCTAAGTAATCTTAAATTAACTATAGATTAACTTGGTTCTAGTGAAGCAATAAACTGTGGTTTGCTTTAGTTTTTATTACAGTATACTCATATATTAAAGTAAAATATAACTTATAGTTGTACTTGTGGGGAATATATATTCCACAGCAATATCAGAATTACAAAGAAATTTTAACCTTCTTCACTGTAGTACAGTTAAAACAGTGCATATGTAAATGTTTTTTATTGCTAGAGTTTGAATAATAAAACTTGTTAAACAGTGAATTGAATGTAATACTGATGGTGAAACAAGTAAATCAGAGCAAATGCTAAATACAGGTAAAGTTAGAAAGTTTAAACAGTAATGATGTTGAAGACACCAGTGTAGTACAAACACATTTGCTGTCGTGGATCTGCAATCAGTTCTTGTTTTCAAATAAAAAATGGAGTCAACCTTCAAATAAAATCCATGTCACGAAGCTTCTTTCTCATGACACAGCACCAGTCCAATCACGCATATTATATTATATTATATATATTATAATTACTTCCAAGCAAGATAGTTTTATTTAGTCTTATTATTAAATCAACGAACTCCTCCTAAGATATTTTATCTGCTCACTTTCAAACTCCAGAAATCTTCTCTTAAGGTATGTGGGATGTTAAATTGCGAAGCTTTTATTACTTTGATAAACGATGTACGTACACCAGTCATCGAAATTTGACGTTTCGCCATAAACAGGAAGTTATTATAACTCAGCCATACAATGTCTGATCGATCCCAAATGTACCAAGTATACTAAAAGTCCCTGTCTAACACATCTACAACATTAATCATCGGTTATAGCGCCACCAAGTGATCACAGGTGGAACAGCATTTTTACCAATTTTGACAGGTTCCCAGAATATTGGCCAAAACAGTCCCAAAAAATATTTCAACTCATAAATATTTAGACTCGTTAGCACCACCTGGGGGTCATGACGCTTTGAGAAGGGATTTTTTTACTTGAGTTGCCTGTGTCATTAGGTAATTTGAACAGTTCTCGCTTGAATACGTATTCTAACTAAGGATCGGTCGTAGAGCGCATTGTAACCAATTGGCCACCCGAGGCGATGGCGACGTAGGTGCTCGAGCCCTTGATCGCTGCTTGCAGCTTTAATTATTATTAGGGCTCGAGCACCGGAGGTGCAAGAACCCTATTGTTTCTGTTAGGATTATTATTATTATTATTCTTATTATTATTATTATTATTTTTTTTCTTCTAACGTGTTTTTGCGGGCACTTTTGAGGGCCTAAACATGCGTAAAAAGTCACCGAATTTTGCAGACACACCAGAACCTGCGAAAATTTACGTCTAATTGTGTTTTGAAAAGCGGGTGTGGTAAAATGACTCTACAGCGCCACCTAACGCGTTGTAGCTTATGATGCGCTGTGAGTTTGTCGTAGGTGAATGAAATTCGCCACGCATGTGTAGGGTACTAAAACTTAAATATAAGTAAATGGGATCTCATTTCCAAAATCGACAGGAAGTCAGCTATTTCCCAAAAACCTCTAAAAATAGCCATTTTTGCTCACGTCGTACTTTAACGAACTCCTCCTAGAGATTTCATCTGTTCATCTCAAAACTCGTTCAGCACTATCTTAAGGCATATGGGATGTTAAATTGCGAAGCTTTTTTGACTTTGATAAACTATGTGCGCACAGCGGTCATCCAAAGTCGAAATTTTGTCGTAAACAGGAAGTTGTTATAACTCGGCCAAGCAATGTCCGATCCAGTTCAAATTAGCCATGTAGGTTAAGAGTGAATATCTTAACAAATGCAAATAGCAATATACAGTGTCAGTTATAGCGCCACCTAGTGGCAACATGTAATAGACCCTTTTCTGTTGTTTTATACTTGTATTTCAGGCTGTATTGCGAGTATATGTTTGAAAATCAGTACACTTATGTAAGGGATCAGGACCAACAAAAAAGTCAATAGGATTCAGTTTCCAAAACAGACAGGAAGTCGGTTATTTTTTACTATTGTATGAAATTGAGCACAGTTTCAGGCTTTGTACTTTAACGAACTCCTCCTAGAGAATTCATCTCTTCATCTTCAAAGTTGTTCAGTATTCTCTCAAGGCATATGGGATGTTAAATTGCGAAGCTTTTTTGACTTCATTTTACGATGCGCGAATGGCAGTCCTCGAAAGTCGAACTTTTTCTATGAACAGGAAGTGGTTAATAACTCAGCAATGCAATGTCTGATCGGGTTAAAATTCGTCATGCGTGTTAAGAGTCCATGTCTGAAGAAGTTCATAGAGCGAAATACAGTGTCAGTTATAGCGCCACCTAATGGCAGCATGCAATATAGCAATTTCAGCTGTGTTTTACTGCTATTTCATACTGTGTTTAAAGGACATCCTTGAAAATTGCCACACTTATGTTGCAGATCAAGACAAACAAAAAAGTCAATTGGAGCGAGTTTCCAAAATCAACAGAAAGTTAAAAATAATGCAAAAAACCCTTAAAATGGCACTTTTCCATGTCTCATACTTCAACGAACTCCTCCTAGAGATTTTATCTGCTCACCTTCAAACTCCAGAAATCTTCTCTTAAGGTGCGTTGGATGTTAAATTGCGAAGCTTTTATAACTTTGATAAACAGTGTACGTACACCAGCCATAGAAATTTGACGTTTCGCCATAAACTGGAAGTTATTATAACCCAGCCATACAATGTCTGATGGATCCCAAATGTACCAACTATACTAAAAGTCCCTGTCTGAACACATCTACAACATTATTCATCGGTTATAGCGCCACCAAGTGATCACAGGTGGAACAGCATTTAAAACAGCATTTTTACCAATTTTGACAGGTTACCAGAATATTGGCCAAAACAGTCCCAAAAAATATTTCAACTCGTAAATATTTAGACTCGTTAGTGCTGCCTGGGGGTCATGATGCTTTGAGATGGGATTTTTTTACTTGAGTTGCCTGTATCATTAGGTTAGTTGAACAGATCTCGCTTGAATACGTCTTCTAACTGAGGATCGGTCGTAGAGTGCATTGTAACGAATTGGCCGCCGAGAGGCGATGGCGACGTAGGTGCTCGAGCCCTTGATCGCTGCTTGCAGCTTTAATTATTATTATTAGGGGCCAAGCCACCGAAGGTGCGATGGCACCTATTGTATCTGTTGGCGTTCTTATTATTATTATTATTCCGCCATTGAAGTCAATGGCAGCCCTATGAACCGATTGCGGGAAAGTTATGAAATTTGGCCCAAGGATTCAAATGGTCATCATAAGAAATCTGACCCAATCTGGACCCTCTAACTCAAACTCTATAGCGCCACCACTAGTCCAAAGTTTCACATATGTAAATTCCAATAACTCAAGAATTCTATGGTGTAAAAACAAAATTCTTTTTGCCACTGATTCCATGGCTCATGATGATTCTAATGATCTCAATGATCTCATGTTCCAATTATCCAATTAGCCGCCATTTTGAAAAAATAAAATTGCAACTTTTTCGAACTCCTCCTAGACCGTTCATCCAATTCCCATGAAACTCATGCTGTATCATCTACAGACCCTATTGAGCAAAAGTTATCAAAAGAAATTTAATTGGTCTTATGGTTTTAGAGAAATTAATGAAAAAATAAAATACAAAACTAGCAAAAGTGGCCATATGGCTATATCTCGTAAACCATTCGATGGATTGAGACCAAATTTGCTGTGTGTTATAAGAGTCATGTCCTGAGGTTGCCTGCTGAGTTTTAACTCAGTGCCCCCTAGTGGTCAGGAGATACAAAAAATGTCTTTTTTGGCTAATAACTTCATATCACTTTGACCAAAAATCATGAAGTTGGTCTTAAAGTGTTCAGGACATCATACCAAGTCGGTACATGTGCATTTTTACTAGGTCAGCCATTTTTGAAGTCAGCCATTTTGTTTTTTGTCAAAAATTAACGTTTTGTCCAAATGCCTTATGAACACCTTGCAGGAAAATTATAAAATTTGACACGCTGATACAGTTGGCTATTATAAGTACTCTGACCCAATCTGGAGTTTCTAGGTCATACTCTATAGCGCCACCACTAGTCCAAAGTTTCACAAACGTTAATGCGAATAACTCATGAAATGTGTGGTTTCAGGACAAAATTCTTTTTGCAACTGATTCAATGTTCAATGGCAATTTTTAAAGAACACCATGACATCTTGTTCCAATTATACAATTAGCCGCCATTTTAAATAATCAAAACTGCAACTTTTTCGAACTCCTTCTAGACCGTTCATCCAATTCCCATGAAACTCATGCAGTATCATCTACAGACCCTATTGAGCAAAAGTTATCAAAAGAAATTTATTTGGTCTTATGGTTTTAGAGAAATGAAAGAATAAATAAAATAGAAAACTAGCAAAAGTGGCCATATGGATATATCTCTAAAACCGTTCTGTGGATTGAGACCAAATTTCCTGTCTGTCATGATAGTCATGTCTTGAGTTTGTCTGTTGAGTTTCAACTCAGTGCCCCCTAGTGGCCAGGAGATACGAAAAATGTCTTTTTTGGCTTCTAACTTTATATCGCTTCGTCCAAAAATCATAAACTTGGTCTTAAAGTGTTCAGGTCATTATACCGAGTTGGGACATGTAAATTTTTACTAGGTCAGACATTTTGGATGTCAGCCATTTTGTTTTTTGTCAAAAATTTATGTTTTTGTATATTTTTTTATGAACCCCTGACAGGAAAATTAAAAAATTTGGCACTCTGATACAGTTGGCCATAATAAGCACTCTGACCCAATTTGGAGTTTCTAGGTCATACTCTATAGCGCCACTAGTCAAAGGTTCACAAACGTTAATGCCAATAACTCATGAAATGTGTGGTCTAAGGACAAAATTCTTTTTGCAACTGATTCAATGGTCAATGGCAATTTCAAAGAACACCATGACGTCTTGTTCCAATTATCCAATTAGCCGCCATTTTAAATATTTAAAATTGCCACTTTTTCGAACTCCTCCTAAACTGTTCATCCAATTCCCATGAAACTCATGAAATATAATCTACAGACCCAATTGACAAAAGTTATCACTAGAAATTTATTTGGTCTAATGGTTTTATAGAAATTAATCAATAAACATTGTGAAACTAGTAAAAAGGTCAATTGGATGTCTCTCTCAAACCGTTCAGTTAAATAAGACTAAATTTGGTGGGTGTTAAAAGAGCCACGTGTTAAGGTTCCTTGTGGTGTTTGAATTCGGTGCCCCCTAGTGGCCAGGAGATATGAAAAATGATTTTTTTTTTTCAAAATCCTAAAATTTAATTTCATATTTTTGAAGCATCGTGCTGACTCAGTTTCTTTGAACGTTTACTATGTTAGTTAATTAGATGTCAGCCATATAATTTTTTTTGCCCAATTTTTCTTTGCTCACATGTACATCAGCTCTCTCGACGAAACTTAAAATACCTTTTTTGTTTCTTTTCAGCCTTTGTTCATCTTTTTCCCCTTCTTCATTCTGATGGCCGCTTGGCCCCGTATCACTGCTTGCAGTTATATTTATTAGGGGCCAAGCCACCGAAGGTGCGATGGCACCTATTGTATTTGTTGGCGTTCTTATTATTATTATTATTATTATTATTATTCCGCCATTGAAGTCAATGGCAGCCCCATGAACCGATTACGGGAAAGTTATGAAATTTGGCCCAAGGATTCAAATGGTCATCATAAGAAATCTGACCAAATCTGGACCCTCTAACTCAAACTCTATAGCGCCACCACTAGTCCAAAGTTTCACATATGTAAATGCCAATAACTCAAGAATTCTATGGTGTAAAAACAAAATTCTTTTTGCCACTGATTCCATGGCTCATGATGATTCCAATGATCTCAATGATCTCATTTTCCAATTATCCAATTAGC
>SRMA01026479.1:236475-255137 GCA_007224835.1 Danionella cerebrum | reverse complement strand
AAATAACTCCATTAATAAAGGATCAAACTGCCCAAGATTGTGAAACTGTCCAAGTGAATGCTTAGTGGAAATAAAACCCTCACAGACTGAAGACGATGCTTCTCGATCATCATCTTATCGTCAGGCTCAAAAAACATAGCAGACAAACTATGAGCTGTGCCCATTTCACAACATGAAATGTATTTTAGTGTGAGAAAACGGGTTTGTAGCGTGAGAGATCACTCAAGTGCAAGAGACTTACGTTGTGAGACACAGCAGTTGATCTCTGTAGTTTCGCTCGTGACGTAAGTATGGATGCGGATGCCAAAGGCATTGTGGGAAATGTAGTTTTTCCCCCCGTTTTCGTTACGTCCGCGCAATGGCAGAGATGGGCGATGACGTCAGCGCGCAGCGCTTGGTAAACAAATATGGCCGCGGCTTCGGCCTAGCTCCGGAGCTCCGGAGCTCTTACACCTCTCATACGGCCGTTACCGGACTTCGCGGCGGTTTGCATTCGCTTCATAAGACGCACCAACTTTTCCCCCTCAGTTTTGGGGAAGAAAAAGTGCGTCTTATGAACCGAAAAATACGGTAAATGTGTTTTTACCAAAAAGCAAATTAATAATTAAAAAACCCTTAGAAGGTAATCAAATAATTAGTAAACAACAGCAAAACATGCCCCAGTTTTATGATAAAAATACAAAACACCTTTGATTAAATAATCGATGCAGATTCTGTTCTTGAGCATGATATCAAATCAGACCCTAAGCTTAAAAAAACATGACAAAAAGTTATTCAAGAGAAAGTCTCAACCTTGACTGAACAGATTTTTCTCAGGTTTGGGCATCTGTCTTGTTCAAACTTTTAATTCTAAAAGAATATAAGATTCAGAACAAACAGTGAAAACTATAGTCTCTGTGTTACCAAAATCACAGTCATATTGGCAGGCGGAACATCTAAAAATGTGTCAAAAATTAAAATAAAAAAAATAAGAAGCAAAGTGAACATAACAGCAAACAAACAAGCACTCCAGACCAGAAGAAAAAAATCACCATCAGATTTAAATCATAAGGTCCAGAGAACAACAAAACATCCATCATTTGATTGTGGTCAGAGTTTAATCAGTGTTAAGCATCTTTATTAGGAACACTCGATGGATGAATCTCACAACACATGATCCACATGTGAGGGTAAACCACAGTCCCTTCCACATCAACATAGACACTGGGGCTAGCAAAATGTTAATCTCAAGGTTTTTAGTCATTGAATTCATAAAAAAATAACAGAGAAGAGCTCTCACCGATCCAGATTAATACAACAAGTATATTAACTTTAACAGCTGAATATTGTTCTGGAGGCACAGGTGTAAACCACTGAAATGTTAATGAGCTTGAAGCAGAAACTCAGATTCACCCTTAGGAGCGCAAAAAACACATACAATCCCTAAAATACCCAACAGTATAAATGTGTAAAGTTTAAGGTAAATTTAACAATGTAGTTAAATTCGGGCAATTTTGTTTGAATGTGCAATAGATTTAATTCTGTAGTTTAGTAAATCTGTATACTTTTATAAATTATCTATTTCGTATTCATTCCTTCCTTCCTGCTTTATACCTTTCGGGGTCATGGGGGTCTGCTGGTGATCTCCAGCTCACTTTGGCGAGAGGCAGAATACCCCCTGGACAGGTCAGCAGTCTATTCACACAAGGGAAATTTAGATTATTCAATTAACATGACACATGTTTTTTTTTTGGGATTGTGGTGTAATCCGGAGTACACAAGGAGAACATGTAAACTCCTTTCAGGAAGGTCACCAAGCCTCGAATTGGCACCCTTTTTTTTAACCCTGTCCTGTCCTGCTTAAAAGCCACCACATGGGGGTGTAGGTGCTTCATTTGAGCTTGACAGTTTTGTTATCTCCAGGGGAGTGAACATTTGGCGTGGTGTTTCCTCTTATGGATGGAAGCTGGGATTTTATGTAATTATTTATTTTCCCCAAGGACCAATTGGCATTAATTACATCAGGACAGAAGGGTGTTAAAAGATAAAGAGGGGCGTGAATGAAAGATGTAGGTGAGTGGGAAGAATACCAACCTGAACATACCATATACTTTTGTTGCAGTTTTTGCAGTTTGTACATACTTACACACATACATACACACACCATGTTATCCTATGTGGGATAAAAATCAGGCCATTTATAATACAGATGATACATCGGAGGGGGAGTGGACAGAGTCGTACGCATCACAGTACAATCTGATCTGAACGGAGACACACAGACATAATTTCAGGCACTATTTCCTGAAAAAGAGTACTAAAGTCGTTTTCTTTACAGCGATGGAAGAAGTAAATGTCACGCAGAAGAATGTGACAAGCATGGACAGCATGTTCACCCTGCGGGTTCTGCCAGTGCTCTACATCATCATCTGCATTTGTGCTTTCATCTTCAACAGCTTTGCTGCTTGGATCTTTTTCCGAGTTCCCAGCTCCTCATCTTTAGTAGTTTACCTGAAGAACATGGTGGTGGCTGATATTCTAATGCTCTTCACTTACCCATGGCGTGTGGCGAGCGACCTGGGCCATGGAGGTCTGCAACTGAAGCTGATAGTTTGCCGTTACACCGCTGTGCTTTTCTACCTCAGCCTGTACACAGGAATCATCTTCATGAGCTTGATCAGCTTGGAACGTTTCTTTAAGATCGTACGCAGCCTGTCTGTAGTTTCTACTCTGTTACAGCGTGTTCATGTAGCGAAAACTCTTGCGCTGTTATCGTGGGCGATTATGGTGTTTTTTTCACTCCCGAATGCAATTTTAACCAACCAGCCGATGACTAAGAACTTTTCCTGCATGGCTCTGAAGAGCAAACTGGGCCAACACTGGCATGAAGTTTCAGCACACTTTAATGTTGGCATCTTCTGGCTGGCTTTTCTTCTGATGGTTTTCTGTTATACCTCCATAGCTTGCCAAGTCTACCGCTCTTACAAACGAGTGCAACAGGACAAGAGCAAGGCAGGACGGCGGTCCAATCAAAGCATATTCATTCTACTTGCTGTTTTCATCATCTGCTTTGTGCCGTATCATGTTTGCCGTGTCCCGTACACAGTCAGCCAAAGAACCGTGGGAGGCTTTGGAGGAAATAACAAGTTTATTCTCTTTCAGGTTAAAGAAGCAACACTCTTTCTATCGGCTCTTAATGTCTGTTTGGATCCTCTGATATATTTCTTCATGTGCAGGGCATTTAGAGAGTCTCTTCTGCAGAAGTTGATTTCTGTGAATAGAGAAAGCCGGAAGCCTTCTGTAGGCACCGGAATGAGTATTACTAACCTGTAAGAGGAGGAGTTAAAGATAGCAAACAGGCTAAAACCCAACCTCTGGTTTTGATTTCCTTTCATGAAAAAATGCAGAATGGTTGTGTTGAGTGAAAGCGTGTGGTCACATCAGCTGTAAGTCACTTTCCATCAGGTTACCCTCCAGATTACTTCTTAGGCTTCATGTCCAAACTTCAGAGGCTTATCATCATTTCAGACACTGTAAAATGCAATTCAAGATCCATCTAAACATGAACAGTTGCCATTGCAGCTCTGTGTCTTGCTTTTTTTTACACGACATTATCCTAAACTAGAGAGAATTCACAAACACTTATAGCAAATCAGTCAGTGTATGTGTTATGCGGACAATGAGTTTGACAATTACAGGCCATACGTGTAGGGAGACCCAGGTTTGAGTACGGACCTTGGTGCCAGTTACCACCCCTACCCCCGCTTCTCTTCCTCTCTCACTAATGTGCTATCAGGAAACATGCATACATTTCCCAATGATAATTACCAAACTGTGCTCAACATTTAATAACATGATAATCCAAATGTTCTGAGAGCTGTGACGACAATGGGAGACTCTCTAGCGCTGGATATTTGGTCAGCAGTCCTGGATGTTCAATCAAAGAGGAGATTTATATGAGAAGCTCTCAAAAGAGAGCTGGTTATGAGCTTAACAGTTTAATTAACAAATGTAAAGATCATGTATATGTATGCCAGGTACTTTTGCTCTTCTGAGGAACTCCCTTGATGACTGCCTTCAGAGCAAAATTCACAGCGGTAAATCAACACTACTGATGGTGCACCTGGTACAGTACCTATTCAACTCACATGGTGTTACTTTGAACTCATGCATGGTTAATTATAATACTGTGGCTAGTGCTCATTCAATTCAAGTAGTGTAACATTCAATTATGGGGTAGTGTTTAACTCATGTACTGTTGCATTTAACACTGGGCCAGTGCTTATTGGGCACCTCATTTGGTTTTTACACTGCCTGGGGTACTAATTCAACTTAAAAAGCACTAGGCCAGTGTTTCTATAGGTTAAAACTATTGATAGTAATCATGATTTACCACTATGAATTTTTCTGCATTTTTTCTATTAAAAATCTCACCTTTTTAAAACTTTATTTTTTTGGGGGGAAATGTTTATTATCTCAGTTTATTCAGTTGTGGAGATATTGTGTTGCTGCCCATTGGTTTTCCTGTAGGGTGTTCTAAAGTTCATTAAATTAAATGTGTTATTATTATTTATAGTTAACAAAATAATGGAGGGGCTCAGTGGCCTTCCTGTTAGCAGGTTACCGGTGATCTTCCTGGAAGGAGTTTGCATGTTCTCCCTGTGCTTGTGTGGGTTTCCTCCACAATCTTCAAAACATGTGGTTAGGTTAATTTAATAATCTAAATTCCCCTTAGGTGTGAATGAATGTTGCCCTACGATGGACTGGTAGCCTGTCCAGGGTCTACCCCCGCCTCCCACCCTATGTGCGCTGGAGATAGGGTGGGTACTCACCCCTATGAGCCCAAAAAGGGAATAAATGGATTGGAAAAAGAATAAATGAATGAATGAAATAAAAAATAATGGAGGAGCTGAATCGATCCTCTGTATCTGCTCAATATTAAATAAACTTGTTTTGACCTCTATGTTTGGAATATTATTTTGTTATTGATCATATCAGCAAAAATAAAATATGAACTAAAGACGTTTAATGCGCAAAACTGCAGCGGTGTCATGACTGCATACTTTAGATCACTAGGTCCACAATTTCAAAGCCTTGCACATGCGCCTGCACAGACACTAACCACCTGTTTTGAATGATGTCCTGCTTTGAGCCATAGATTACTCAACACACATCAGCAGAACAGAGCGTGTTTCATCTGTGCAGAAGAATCTAAAAAAGAGCAACAGATACAAGCTCAGTGGGAAAGCTTCAGGTAAGGGTTCTTTTTGTAGTTCAGCTCACCTTAATCTTTGGGATCTGATTTGTTGGGTGCTCACCTCATTATAAATGCCATGCTATGAGTTTCTCTGTGTAGTTTGAAATATTTCCATTAATCTAAAATATAGGCTAATTGTTTATTGTGTAGACATCAGTGGTGGGCAGTAACGAAGTAAATGTAACTAGTTACTGTACTTAAGTAGCTTTTTCAAGCATCTGTACTTTAATCAAGTATTTTATTTGTGGAGAATTTTTACTTTAACTTCACATTTCAAAGTCAAATATCTTACTTTTACTGAACTACATTTTCTACATTCAGTTGTTCTTGATGAGTGATTAAAAATGTAATCAATCAAGTTTGAGCAAGCCACCAATCAGGGTACAGCACGCTATCTGTTGCTGCATAGTGGCATCTACTGAGCGCCAGTAAATGATGGAAGAAACTCCCGAAACTAGTTTCTGTTATGGAAATCTGATATGACCAGATTATATTTACACACAGAGACGTTTAGCTACAATATAGTTAAAGAAAACTTTTGAACCAGCGTTTGATAGTTTAGACGATAAAAAGATTGAACTATGTTAAAAAAATAAACCTTAAAATGATAAGGCTCGCTCTAAAATCATGTTGGTTCTAAAGGAAATTTAAATTCAAGCTTTTGAGTTCATGATCACTTAAATAAGGGTCATCTTCATAAGTGTGAAAGAATTTTCACATATTGTTTAAGCAAGGGTCTTGACAAAAATATAATTCATAGTCCTTTGGATACTTGAGTACATTTTAAGGCAAACACTTTTACATTATTTGAATTCTGAAGTAAGGTTTTTACTTTTACTGGAGTAATATTTTACCTAGTTTATCTGTACTTCAACTCAAGTACTTAGTTTGTGTACTTTGTCCACCTTTGTCTTAGGTAGTTATTGTTTTTCTTGGTGACTGATACCAGGGAAATGGCACAGTGGCTCAGTGGGTAGCATTGTGGCATTCCAGTTAGAAGGTTGTCAGTTTGAGGCTTGCCGGTGACCTTCCCGGAAGGAGTTTGCATGTTCTCCCCATGCTTGCGTGGGTTTCCTCCGGTTTCCCCCACAATCCCAAAAATATGTGGTTGGGTTAATTGAATAATCTAAAAGTCCCTCTTAGATGTGAATGTGTGTGTGTGTTGCCCTGCGATGGACTGGCGGCCTGTCCAGGGAGTACCCCTGCGACCCCAAAACAGGAATACAATGAGAAAATGAGTGAAGGACAACAGGTAATCCTCACGTGCAGTTTTTTTACTGGTTCCTTACCTCATCTTCACTGAAACTACATGATGTGGATCTGATTGGTTCTTTCTATTAAGTCTGTTTTTTAGAATATGGAGTTAACCATTTCTTTTCTCACTTTAATCTAAAATGACAAAATATCCATAAACGTAAACACTTATACATTGTGACTCATAAAGCACTGACTACTTGATTTCTCTTGTTAAAAGATGGAGCTCTCAGATGTTGTCATGACTGCAGAAGCTCTAACCAACATCACCAATGACCTGGATGAGATCTACAGCATGTCAAATGTGACTCAAACAGCAGCCCCTTGTGAACAGTCAAAGATTCCAGTTCATCCTGTTTTTATATTTGCATACTCTGTGGTGTTCTTCATTAGTCTGGCCCTCAACTGCATCACAATGAAAGTTTTTTTCTGTTCTAAACACAAAGTCTTCTCCAGCATCACCATCTACATGAAGAACCTGGCAGCAGCTGACTTCTTCCTCTGCCTTTGTTTACCTTTGCGCATTGCTAACTATGCTAGCAGTTCAGAGATCACAGGCAACATTTACTGCAGCTTTGGAGCAACTGCCTTCTACATCAACATGTACGCAAGCATCCTTTTCATGGACTTTATAGCTGCAAACAGGTATCAATCCTCATCACAAGCACTCATCATTGTTTTTATTATTTAATATTCTATCAAATTCCCTGTATTCTAGCACAAATCCCTCCCTAATTCTATTCTGCACTTAATGCCGAGCTGAAGAGCACTAATAGTTTCTGTTCTTGAGAAAACTCCAGGCATGGACTAATGTTAAGTCAATATTAGTATCATTAGTGAGGACCAAAAAACATATATTAAATGAACACTATTATAGTTTGATACATTGTGAATAAACAGTGTTATTCACAGAATAAACACTGCCAGAGTGCTATATGGGTTTAATAAAGACTTATCTGTGTCTAATGTAAGAGTATTTTGGTTAAATGAACCCAATATTAAATGTAACATTATGTGAGTTGAATAAACACGGTGTTGAATGCAATGTTCTGTTAAATAATCATTGGAAGGCTAATTTAACTCGCTTATTTTTACATTTGAAACTAAGGCAGAGTACACTCACCGGCCACTTTATTAGGTACACCTTACTAGTTCCACATTGATTGGATCCCCTTTTTGCATTTCTAAACTGCCTCAATACATTGTGGCATAGATTAAAAAAGTACTAGAAACATTACCCAGAGTCTTTGATATAAATCTCCCATTCCACCACATCAAGGTACCCAATATTGTACAAAGGTATCAACAAACTATCGATACAAGGGTTGATCCAAGATCCCTGCTTTCATGTTGTTGAAGCTAAATTCTGACCCTACACTTGAACCTCAGCAGATCGTCTTGATAACTACCAAATGGTAGCTGAATAGAATTTTGCATTAATGAGCTGTTGGACAGGTGTAATAAAGTGTAAGCCAACACCTTTGACACCAATAGTTTTAACACTGTATTTAGCCGCATACTATAATCAAACAGTTGTTATTGCACAGAAGTGTTGACTTTGTGATTTGTTTCTCCCAGGTATCTGAAGATTGTCAGACCCCTGGAGACCCATGCTCTACAGATGGTCCACACAGCACGCTATATTTCTGTAGCCACTTGGCTCTTGCTGGTAGCCACGTCTTCCATCTACTTAATCATCTTCCTCCTGACCTCGTGGGGTACCAATCGCAAACCTGGGAGGATTGGCTGTGATGCTTTCCACAGTGACCAGCTGAGGGTGGTCTACAAGATCACCCACAGTGTGTCCATGGTGCTCTTCAGCTCTGTGTTATTTTCTTTGATAGTATTATACTGGAGGACTTTGCAAAAAATCCGAAAAGTTCAGCTGTCCACACTGTCAACATCTAGCAAACAGACGTTCAGGAGGTCAAAGCGTAACATGTTAGTGCTCGTGGTGGTCTTCTGTGTGTGTTTTGTGCCCTATCATATGGTGAGACTTCCCTATGTTTTTATTAAAATTGAGAGCCAGATTATCTATGTACTAAAGGAGGTTACTGTTCTCCTGTCAGTGCTCAATGCTTGTTTAGATCCATTTATATACTTCATTTTCTGTAAGAACTTCAGAGCTCAAGTGAGTCTCCGGAAGAAGAAAGATTTACAGGGGAATGACAGAAGCCAGCAAAGACAGACAAGTAATATGTTGAGCTACATTGAGACAGCGATATCAACATTGAGACGAGGAAATGTGATCTAACACAGGAAGATCTGTAAGTGACAAAGAATGCAAAGTATGACCTCAACTGTGTTTACATGGTGTACCATTAGATAAACATCACTTATTTACATCGAAATTATTTACATGATGGCTATATTTCAAATAAAATCATATGGTTAAAGAAAATTTCGTTGCAGAATGACCAGTGGAGCTGGTGTGTAAAAAAAAAATGATACATTTTTTAAAAAAATCACTCCCCTTGTTGGCTCACTATTCTCAAGTCACCTTACATCTGTGTCCTCCATCCATTTTCCACATGTCCTGTAGAAGGTCACAGGGTTCTGCTGGTTGCATTGAGTGAAAGGCAGGATACACCTAAAGGACAGGAAGCTAGTCCATCGCAGGAGGTCGCATAGTTACGATTCACTAAAGAGGGAGGGATCAATGTTTTTAATTCACTTTAATTCCACAATCATGTGGTTTCATAGGGTGAGCAAACTCATGGTGATGGTCAGACCACCATCCCTTTCCCATTACTTTTTGTATGTTGCATTTTGTTTTGCAATACATGTTTTTTTATATATATAATCCTGTGTTTTTATTTCATGTTGATGTGAAACAATGTAAATACATTACAGTTCTTTGGTACTGAAAAACTGCATTCCATGCACATCATGTGGTCTTTATGCAAATCAAATCATCTAGCGACTTATTGACAACACCTCTAACACAGAAGCAGCACATTAAGTTCATGATCCTGAAGCAAAAAATAAATTATTTACATAAATAAATTATTACATAAACAAAAGGTTGTACTGACTGAAGCAGTAGTTCATCCACTCACCACTAGAGGCAGCAGTCAGAATGTATTGTGTGTCATTATGCAGGCGTCACCATTAGGTTCATGCACTGAGATGGTGAATAAACAGCCCAGAGGGAGACAAGCATAAGTGCCAATCACGTTCCGACAGAACCAAAGACCTCAAAGATCCCTCTGCCAAAAGAAATGCAAATTGCTGTTCCATATTCAAACCATGCTCTGGTACACTTCTTCCAACTTCTTGGACCAGGGCTGGTAAGCCATGTACATTTTAGTCAACCAATCATACTATTTAAGTTTTGTGATGAACCTGCGTTGGACCTTTTTTTCAGAGTTAGCTCATGCACCCTGTGACCAGTGATGTAACGGATCACAGATGTAATGTTGCAGGAGTAAAAGTTCACCATATCTAGTTTGAATATAGAGCATCAAACCCAACGTCCAACAACATACGGTTTTATTCTGTTTATATATTTCCAAGCAATGAACACCATAACAAAGCAGGTAAAGAAAATGAGAATATTAATATTTTTTCATCTTTGTTTTAGATTTCAAAAAAGCAATGAGTACAATTAATGTATTTTTTTTTTTTTTTATTAATCTGGTTATGTTGATATTTTTTTTGTTAAATTCTAAATAAACATATTGCCAGGGCAATCGGATTAGAAAGTCTAATTTAAAATTGGTTGGCTTTATCATTGTATTTCAGTGCCACATTAAGTTCATGATCCTGAACCAAAAAGTAACTTTTTTAACATAAACCAAAGGTTGTGCAAAGGAACTGACTGAAGCAGTACTTCATCGACCCACCACTAGAGGTAGTAGTCAGAATGAGCAGATTCTCAATGACAAACACATTTTTATTGAGGTCACTAATGTCTTCATGATATCTGTGATTGAGAAGGTTATTTATTTCATTACTAGTTTAAATTTAGATTAAACTTTCAATGGATCTTTGCTAACTTTGTCCCACCTCTGTGCACACTCCACCCAGCAGCAACTTCCATAGTTAGTAACACCAGTTTGATCTTCTAAACCCTTTATCCAAAACGTGAGGGGCTGTAAATTACTTTTTCTTCTCTTTGCTCCACTGGCTTTCTTGTTATTCAGTCAGAATACAGGATTGCACTAGTGACCTGAATATTGTGGGTTAGAAAGAACCCCAGGGCAAGCAAGAACAGACAAAATGTGATCAGTACTAGCTGGGATTTCATCCCTATAGAGCTGATGTTTGTGCTTTTACAAATCATGTGAAAGTTTTTTAAATAATTTGCTATTGCTCAGGATATTTCAGACAATGAAAAAAATATTTTTGGATTGATTAACGTCCTTTAATTTTGGCTACATTTGTTTGCCATACGTTACATACACCTCTAAACAGATCTTTATAACCACATTGTGCTCTTTAGCTGTTTAAGAGGAACTCTTTGAAGGTAAAGTCAATGCCCCATTATCTCTCTAGCCAGGAACAGGAAAACATGCAAACAAGAGTGAGCTATATTCATAGACCAGTGGTTTGTGGTCATATACAGCTGAGAAAATGGAAATTTACACTTCCGCTGCATCACAGTAGAGGAGTGTTCAGCACTCATTCTTATTGGTTGAAATGATCCAGAAGAGAGGAAACCAAAGCTTCATAGTGCTTGTTAAACCCAAGAGAATTGGATCTTTAACAGCTTAGCATCTACGTTGATGGTATCGGTGAACAATCTGTGAGTAAGGTGAGTGTGTGGGATCGAACACGAAGCTAGATGTAGAGAAGCAGCTTCGAGGGCTCAATAAAATTGCTGGGAACAAATTTTCATGTTACTCACTTTTAAACTTACATGAATATGTTGTGGGATGTCACATAACTGCATTTTGTTTTAACTAATTCAGGACAGAGAATTCAGAGTGCCATGAAAAGGAATTAAAAGAGCAACTTCAAAGTTGCTGCTGATCTACATCCATAAACCTTTCTGGCTTTGTAAAGATGAGTTTGGCTTAACAAAAGAGAGATTTGTGTTGCTTTTTCCTTGAAGGTACAACTATTCATGTTGTTCTAGAAAGAAAAAAAAGGTACTTGTTGGTAAACAGTAAAGTACTCAAATTTGAGCAACTCTGTACTACTCCTGTACCAGCAAACAGTGAAGTATGGAAATGTAGCAAAAGATCATTTTAAAATGTAAATGCTAAAAGCAAATGGCTTGTTCACAGAATTTTAACCTTAAGTAACAGAATAATGTAAAGTTGTTTACAGTTAAATTTCCTTCTTCTTGCTTTATTAGCACAGACTCTGAAACAAAGTCAGTGGAAAAAAACCAAAGCGGTTTTATTGTCATAGCATGTTAAGAGAGAGACATTGAGAAAAGAGAGTGGGCTGCTTCCTGTGCCTCTCCTTTAATGCGCTTGCCAGTACAGATCAAATTTCAAGTTCCTGTTCCATGTCAAGTCCTTCCGTTTCAGGAAAGACAGAATACTGAATTAAGGTTAGACAATAATAAATACCTTTAAGTAGAATAATTGAAATGTTCTCTCACACAGTATGCTAATGTGGAAAAAAAGCACTGCAAACCAATTTAAACACTACTGCCATTATATACACTCTGTGACCGAAAGCAAATGGTGGTATTTTACTGTAAAAGTTGACTGAAAACTACCATTCACTACCCTTTAGTTCAATTCAATTGTGAAATAGAGAATGAATTGATGTTTTTGCAATCAAACTCTTCATTTGTAACTGAAATGTAAATTACATCAATTTCCTTTTGCACCAAACTTTGCGCAAATGTTTGGATAAAAGCTCATTTACATTTTGTATTACAAATGTTTTTACTTTTGTTACAAGTATTCTTGTTATTAGAGTATATTTGAAGTTATAATATTACATGTCATTCTTGAAAGAATAAAAAGTTGATCTTGGTAATAAATCAGTTCAAAAAGACCAATGCTTGTGTCTCTTCTTAGATTTCAGCATGATCCTCTCAATCGGGAACTGGTTTGTGAAAGTCTTCCTCCATTCAAAACTGGAAAACACCTTGAAAAGGGGCTTTACCACTTCCTCCTACAGCAGAAGTATTTTCTGATGAAGTGAAAGAGAGTCCAACGCTCAATTCCATCTTGTTCTCAGTTGAGTCACTGAAAAGCAACAAAGTCACATCAAGAAGGTAGAAACACATCAGCACTAAACCCAAACTGGACGACATGGAGGGCTTAAACGCCAGCATGTGCATTGTCAACAAGAACATGGTGCCCTTTGCCACAATCTACATCCTCATCTTCCTGACTGGAATGGTTACCAGCCTTGTGGCACTGTGGGCCTTCGTCACAAGTCGAAGCAGTAAAAAGTGCATTAACATCTACCTCATTAATCTTCTGACCTCAGACTTCCTCCTCATGTTAGCGCTGCCTGTTAAGATCTCTCAAGATCTGGGTCAAGCATCTAGGAGCCTGATCATCTTTCACTGCCAAGTGAGTGCTCCGCTTATCTATATCAACATGTATGCCTCCATCATCTTTCTAGCGTTCGTCAGTGTCCATCGCTACCTCCAAATCACCCGAAGTACCATGCTCCATCGGCTGCAAGAAGTGGGTTTTGCTGTGCTGATGTCATGTGTGGTCTGGCTCTTGGTTTTGTTTATAAACGTCCCCAACATGGCAATCCCAATCAAAGCAAACGTCGAAGAAAAACCTGGCCTGACCTGTTCGGATTTCAAAAAAGATCTGGGCAAGCACTGGCATGCGCTATCTGTATTTCTGGGTATGGCTATATTCTGTAATGCCTCTTTGGCGGTTCTGGTGTCCAATGGCCTGGTTTTAAAGAAGCTCTGGGATGAGAGGGAATCCCATCCGGCAGAAAAGGCTATGGTGCATCATGCCTTTGTTAACATTGCGCTGGTGAGCTTGGCATATGTGGTGAGCTTCGTGCCATACCATGCTGTGCGCATGCCATACACATTCACACAGATGCAGCTCATCACTGAATGCACACTGAAGAAGAGCCTGTTCCTAGCCAAAGAGTCCACACTGCTCCTGGCCATCCTTCATCTTTGCTTCGATCCTGTGCTGTACTTTGTCTCCTGCCGTGCATTCAGGAAGCAAATCACAAAAGCCTTTTCAAGAAGACCTAGTGCTCAGAATACAGAGTAATCAGAAGCTTTTCTATATTCTAATCACTGAGCTCTACTATCTCTTTAGAAAAGAAAATCACGAGACTGAAAAAAAAAGGTAGCAAGTTTGATTTTGAATCAGAAAAATAATTCCGATTCTGATGTGTAATGAGATGTGTCCATAAAACACAATGCATTTATGATAAAGGGACGGTTCTGTTTTCCCCTCTGTAACCCTTGAGGCCATGGTTTACATGTAAAAACTGGCTTCAAATTTTCTGAAATTGCATGTGTGTCAAGAAAGTATGATTTCATACCTCTGCATTTCTTATAGAAAAAGTAATGTTAAATGGCTAGTTTATCAGAATGTTATTCTTGGTTTTATCCGATTAGCTAAATAGGAAGCTTTTGATGTTAATTTGATTATGTTACTGCTCTTACGTTATTTACATGCCAAGCTTCATGAAAAAAGCACTTAAGTTGTGCATTATCTTTAATATCATTCCAAAAACCACAACCTTAAATATAAATAACTATTGTCTTTTATTGTGATTTTTTATTGTCTTTTATTATGTTTAAAATACAAAATAAAATAATAAAAAGTACAAGTTGGTTGACAGTGAATTTTGTATCTAATAATTTTCATTTGCAATTTTCACTTCTTAAACCCTTCAACATACATTAAAATGAATTTATGTTGCAGGCTTTTTTTTTTGCTTAATTTAAAATTGTTTTTCTTTTAAAGTGGATGTTGATTAATTGGTTAAATGTCATTTAAAAATCTGAATGTTGTGATCTTTTTTTTTTGAGAACTTTTCACGTATACCGTAAGAATTACAAGCAGTACATAAGATCAAAATAGAAAGGTACGAAAGACAAGAGGCAAAAAAGTAAGAACCAAATAAGAAAAAAGAAAAGCACCAGGGGATAAACGAAATACCAATGTCATAACAACAATTGAGAATATATGCATTATAAAAATATCTTAAACTTGAAGCACAGAGATGAGGTCTTCACAGTTTTGTTTGATGAGGTAGAAATAGTTGACACATAAAATATAGGTCTCATTTTTAACACTTTGCACTTCTGGATGTAAAATAGTGCAAGTAGAATTATTAAGTATACAGATATAATACTCATTTTCAAATTCTGGTTCATATTTTGCATGTGAAAACGAATAACACATTTTCAAAACATAATGAAAAGAGTTTGAATAAAACTGTGGAGAGATGTTTGACACATTTGACTCCCGCTTTCTTATTAACAAGCAAAGTGGTTACAAGCAACAAATCACACAGACTGGCAAATTTTATCACAATGCACTGTTTATTCATTTAAATAGCAGGAGACCGACGCACACATTTTTGGGTGTTAACGGAGAACAGGATTAGCGTGTAAATATCGAGTGGTCCATAAATCCTGATAACCTCACGCTCCATAAACGGCTCCTGTACTGAAATGAAACAGTATTCTAAGGTCACGTTATGCGCGCGCACTGAAGCGTGACACCGTTGCCTGGAAGCGGAGGACACTGCTCGCGCTTGATGAAACTCTATCCAGAGAAGACATCGCGATACAACTTTCCTCTCCAAACATGCTGCTATCTGAAAGTATCTGATGAAGTCTGGAGAAAAGTCACAATGATTGATCACTGGAAGGAGAAGAATCCCATGTCTCTCCACTAATGTCGAAGCGGCAGAAGCAGGTGCTTTTCTCCGCCTCCGGGCTGCTCTGCTTCGGCTGCGCGCTGGTGGCGGCGGCCGCGATGGGAACGCAGTTCTGGCTCCGGGCCGCGGTGCTGTGTTTCACAGGGGCGCAGATCGTTAACGCGTCCGGAGCGGAGTTGGAAAAGTTCATCGGAACCGCGAGCTATGGGCTGTTCCACGGACAGGGCACGAAGCAGTGCGGGCTGGGAGCCAGAGCCTTCTACTTCTCCTGTAAGTAGTTAGCCTTAGCCCTGTGAGGTTTGGATGGAGACCCACGGTTGATTAATTGTGATGGTGATGGGATGCTCATGATAAAGAATGTCATCAGAAGTTTATTTTGTTGTTCTGCAAACAATGAAATGCTCAGCAAATAATCACAAACATTGCCAAATTTATTTCAGAGTAGCACACATGCAGGTGATTTAATCACATGGAAAGCCTTCATTTGATTCTGCTGCTTCTATAAAAGTTCATCAGAAGACCTCAGTAACCAGCATCCCGGAGAACATTAAACCATTAATAAGAGAAAGCTTTTGAAAGCTTTCTCTCCTAATGAGCTCTGGACACAGTCCAGACTTTGTAAACAAAGCAACTCCAGACTTTGTAAACAAAGAAGTTTGTATTCTGTGTTTTGAGTTTATTCTGACCTCATGATTGATTTCTGTGCTGTGTTCAGTTTTTCCAGAGCTTATGGATGTGGTCCCTGCAAGTCTCCATGTGAGTGTGATCTTTTTCTGCTCTCTACTCATCATCTTCTCATCAGTATCCTGTACCTTCTGCTTCTACAATGCTTTTGGGAGCCCCTATGAGACTCTACACGGACCCCAGGGTCTATATCTTTGGAACAGCATTGGCTGTAAGTTCACATCTTGTTCCTCTTTTTATTGGAGAGAACATTTCAGAGCACTAACTGCTACATGTCCCGCATTTCCCCAGGTCTCTGCGCCTGCCTTGTGCTCATCTTGTTCTCCTCGGAGGTCAAGCTGCATCACCTCAGCGAGACAATATTCAACTTCAAGGAGGCCAGCTTTGTCTACAAGACTCAAAGTGAGAAATACGACCGGTCATTCTGGCTCATCTTCCTCACCTTTTTCATCCATGGACTAAACATCCTGCTTGTCCGGCTGACTGGCGTTCAGTTCCCTTTTCAGGAGGCCAAGGAATCAGACGCGAGCACTGGAGCCGCTGATCTCATGTACTGAACCCATTGTAATTTTATTTTTGCAGCATGATGATGTATAGTCTTGAGGATCAAGTTTTAAAACGGCAATCTTTCAATTATGTATGTACTTCTCTTGCTTTCATTCAGAAGCATAAAGTAGAAGTTTAGTGGAAAATGTTCCCATTCGAATCCATTAGAAAGAAACACACCCCAGTGCCATCTACAAAAACTTTTTTTCCACTAGCTAGTCTATGAATTCAAAATCAAACATAAGAGGAGATTTTAGTTTTAATTATAATTTGTCTTTTTATGTCTATTGTTACAGATACATTCTGTATATAATATGCCAAATTAAAGTGTGAATTTCAACACATTCACAAATCTTTGGGAACTATTAGGATGATGTGATCAATCAGTAAGACTCACACAGGGCTGATTCTGGACATTTGAAGGCTATATGCTAAATTAATTCTGGAATTTATTACCAGTTATTCACCAGAGGTCATTTTACTGTGGTGGGCGAAAAATTTGTTTTTTCTAGAATTTACTGCGATTAAAACAATTTTTTAAAGATGAGATTTTCACTTGATCAACTTGAAAAATTCCATAATATTGCAGCCTGGATTGTTAAACATATTATCTGTTTTGAACGTATGAAAGATTACTAAAGCATAGTTTTGTAGAGCACCATATTAAAAGCCATTTACTGTTATTCATGTTGCTGTTCGTGGCTGTTTTACCCTGTTGACTTTAGCTATTATGACATGTTTTGCAAAGTCATGACAACAAATAAAAGATTTTTGATTGTTGTTGGTTTCCCCTTTAGAAACAGGTAACATCAAAATAACCTCAGCTTTAAGAACTCCCTAATTGATCCTTCACCATTGAGCCTGAGTCAAACTGCTCCTTCACAACCGAGTCTGAATCAAGTCGCTAAATGCTCCTTCACAACCAAGTCTGAATCAACTCCCTAAATGCTCCTTCACAACCGAGTCTGAATCAAGTCCCTAACTGCTCCTTCACAACCGAGTCTGCATCAAGTCGCTAAATGCTCCTTCACAACCGAATCTGAATCAAGTCGCTAAATGCTCCTTCACAACCAAGTCTGAATCAACTCCCTAAATGCTCCTTCACAACCGAGTCTGAATCAAGTCCCTAACTGCTCCTTCACAACCGAGTCTGAATCAAGTCGCTAAATGCTCCTTCACAACCGAGTCTGAATCAAGTCCCTAACTGATCCTTCACAACCGAGTCTGAATCAAGTCCCTAACTGATCCTTCACAACCGCGTCTGAGTCAAGTCCCTAACTGCTCTTTCACAACCAAGTTTGAATCAAGTTCCTAACCGGTCCTTCATGACATGACATGATTTTTTAAGCCATTCTATTTTGGGCTTTTGCAGATAACAAAAACATGTGCTTGCTTCTGAATAAAAACGAGTTTGCTTTTTCTGATATCAGTTTTCTTGTGAAAACCTCACCTTTTTCTGACATGCAGTTAAAACATACCATCCTCTTCGATGCCTGTCCCTCTCCCTCAGCACCTGTAGATGGCAGTCAAACACTGGTCAGGTAAATCTAAACTTCTTTTATCGGACGTATTTTCAAGAATTACAGAACGAACTCGTTGGAGATTATTAGGAGCAAATGCCATCGATTCATCAAAAAGTTCAAGCCTTTTGAAGTTTAATTTTAATCGATTCTGCCTTGTAATTATTTTGTTAATTAATCAAATTAAAATTATACAATAACACTCCTCCGTTGTTATCAGCAAATAATCGTTTCGCTTCGTTTTATTATTAACAGCCTATGCAACAATTATGTGAATTGTTCTGATTAGTTTAATTCTCGTTTAATTCAGCACGTGCTGAAAGAACGAGTGGAGCACTGGGGAGGACGCGCCTCCTCAGGTCGCATCGCTTCTGGAGTCCTTACATGTTGTGACCACCCAAGAGATCCGGAGTCCAGTCTGGTCTCCTTATGATGGACGAGCGTAAGGAACTGGGCGAAATCCTCCAGATGATCGCGGAGCTCCACCGATGGCGGGAGATGTTTGACTCCCGCGGGTACGAGCCCGAAGCTGACTGTTGCCGGTTCGATTTTGTTCGGCTAGTTCCCGAGAAAGACCTCCGGCTTTCTTTCTTTCTTTCTTTCTTTCTTTCTTTCTTTCTTTCTTTCTTTCT
>SRMA01026479.1:222020-235762 GCA_007224835.1 Danionella cerebrum | reverse complement strand
TTCTTTCTTTCTTTCTTTCTTTCTTTCTTTCTTTCTCTTTTTCTCTCTCTCTCTCTCTCTCTCTTTCTTTCTTTCTTTCTTTCCCTGCCTCCCTCCATTATAATATTATTTTCATTATTCATTATTAATTTCATAATTTAGAAATATTATTGTTTTCAATATTCAGAGACATTCACTGTATGGCACACTAGTTGATTTATTAAACTTTATTAAACCACTTCTTATCAGAGAGAACGAGTGCTCCTGTAACCGAAGCATGATACTGGCCAGAGCTCCCCTCATCTACACATGTCTGATTTGTCCATAATTAATACAGCAGACAATGTGCTCTCAGGTGGCTCAGTGACAGGCTCACATGACCCTCCCATAGCCAATCAGAGACCAAAATGTAAGTATGCGTCCTCTCCACAAACTAAGTCTGAGAGAGAGAGAGAGAACTGTTTAGGAGATGGAATACAGGGAAAGCATGATGACAAACCTTGAGGACATTCTTCAAACAATCAAGAGCCTGCAGCAAAGCAGACCAAGCTACATTGAGCTGCTTCAAGCGGAGGTGAAGAGGAATCCAGATGTGAGTTACTCCTGATGGATTAGGACAGATGATTATCAGTCGCTCTTTTGATGTTTGGTTTAGGTTTCTATTAGAGAGTCATCTTTTCTCCCAAGTCTGTCCTTGGGAGAAGTCCTCCCTTCTCCCTGGTCAATGTTAGATAAGATGGATTTGTTCCTTTTTATGCCTCCATTAACAAAAATGCCCTTCCTACCAGCACTGCTGGTTCACCTTCAGGCAGTTGATAACTGAACTAGAATCAGAAATGTGTCAGGGGTCAGCTACAGGAACTGACTCTCTAAAATAGACTACTACTAACAGCACAATTGTTGAGATGAGCTGCATGCAAATCCTAAATAGTTTAAAAGTACCTGCTTCAGTGAACTTACAGAGTTTTTTAATAATTCATGTTTTGTTGTGACATACTTGAACATTTTTCTTTCCAATTACTTAGATTAATTTTACACTTTCTTGCACAATAAAAGTTATTTGTATGAGCTTTCTGCATCACACAAGCCAGCATTGACTCTAACAAACTCAGCGATTAAATTAAAAAAATGCTACAGAAATATAACAAACAAAAGAGCAATCTAGATCAAATAATTCACAGCCTTTCTCCCCCATCTGCACAGGAAGAAATGTGTGTCTACCAGTGCATAGTGATTTATCAACAAAAGTATTGATAATCAACAATAATCATAAATAGATTGTGAATCCTTAACTTTACATGACATGCGTATATAAACTGTGGAGTCTGCAACTTCTCTAATAGACTCCGCATTTTCTACTGCTGACTTCTCACTTCTGTAAATCCCAACTTGGCTCATCCTCATCTAATGGAATGCTAAACTAAGATTTTGGCTTTTTTAAAAATCCTCCTGTTTTGCCTCATCTATTGCCTCTGGATGTGACACCTCTGGGAAATCAAAGTATGGAGGGTACTGCTCAATAAACTTTGTTTGAAGAGCTGTGTAGCTCTCCTTAATTCCACAGAGAATTTAGACAGTCCTCCTCTCACAGGGGGAGAAAAGTCTAAGATTTCATCCCTGAGGAGTACAATAGACATTTAAATAGTTCAATCTGTTTAGACTCACAGAGGTTCTCTCTAACCAGAACCTTAACTCTCAGCTTTATGTTGTTGAAAATAGAAAATGTGGTCTTGATATTATTATATTATATTATATAACATATAACATATTATATTAAATGTGTACAACTTCCCGCTCTCACTTCTTTTAATTCCGATTGTCAATACTTTCACAGAGAGCTGCTGAGAATCTGAAGTCTAAGGAGGATGCTGAGGAAACCTCTCGTCTTGGGACCTCAAGCCTCCATCCCACTGCTCAAACTTTGCTGCTGACTGTACCCTTCTCCGTTCCTCCAGCGCTAGCGGTTTCTGCAAGCCTTGGCGGGCTACCACTGTCACCAGAGCTGGCTGCGGTGAGGCTGGAAACCTGACACTATCAACCACCCCCCTGTGTCTGTGAGCGATGCAGAATGATCATTTATTAATCAGGACTTTAAGTAATAGACCGGTTAGAGAGGACGTTAAACAAGAAACCAGCAATTCTCTCAATTTATCTGACTCGTCATTGATCAATCTCATAACATGTTACATTCTTTACCTTCTTCACACATGTTTAGTCAGAAACATGAGATACAAAAAACAGGGCTGAAAAAAATACCAAAGAATTCATTTCCTTAAGATGAACCTCTAAAGCTACAGATTTACAAAGAAAGACCAATCAGGGCGTGTGAAAAATCTACCAGCAGAAGACAAAGCGATGGATCAGGAACCTGTGGGAGATTAGGGAGGTTCAGGATTATATGCTCCAGTATATTTCCTTTGCATGACATAGGCTGAAACCTAAAAAAAAAAGTAACTAAAAACAAAGAGTATATTGAGTAACATTCATTGGTGGCAAGATCTGCAAAAATGATTAAATAGTACATGTATATTTATATAGCACATTTATTCAGATGCTTCAAAACACCTCCACAAAAAGAGAATCCTGTTGTAGATTAAAGCATAAAATAAAAACACATTATCATAGGAACACACTTGAGTTGTTTAACGTGTGATTCTCATCTTGTTTTCTCACTCATACAGAGTTTACGAAACATTTTATTTGGCAACATGTTCCATATTTTCAACTACGAGTGGAAGAAATCCTTCTTCAAGTTTCGAGAGCCATTCTCGGATCTGTCTTATGCTCTGGAGACGGAGCGGGTGAGTGTTTGGCTTCATCGCCTTCTGACTATCAGCATTCCATATAAACTGTAAATTATATCACAGAGTATTGAATAGAAGTCTATCAAATCATGTTTTGTCAGCTTTGTTCTGACATCTTACGGATTGGTTTATATCCAAACATTTACAGTGGAATACTTTTAGTGTTTATTTTTTAGATATATCATTACTAGTCTTATTACTAGTCTGCTAATCAGTATATTATCTTTCATACTGTCAGCTGTCTTTGAAAGCCTTGAAACGAGCCATTACATAAACGTATTAATAATAATAATGTGCCATAATAACTGTCCATTGGATGTCAATAATAACTACTATCTACCTTCAGTATCACTCCAAATTTCGTTTTGCTTGAATTTCTTCAGGGCTTCTTCTTCAGTTTATCAACAGCTTGACTATTCTTGAGTTGAGTCTACACTATAAACTGCTTTGAAATGATTTCAACTCATCTCACAAAAAAGAATCAAGAAATGTTTTTTATTGGCATCTCAGTTCATCTTGTGACCACACTTACAGGTACAGGATGTGTGTTTAGTTGTGAATTTCTCGAAACGGATCAGGGTTGAACATTGGACATATCTCCTGACATAACTGATCGTTCTGTAACTGAAGCAGGGCAAAAGCACACGCTTAAGCATCATTCCAGGCACATTCATCATGGAGAAACCCTGACTTGGAGATTTCTCTCTGATGAACACCATTGTGTCGCCTCATTATTGCTTCATGAGCGTGAAATGCTGTCTGCTTTCGTCACTACAGACCCTTAAAATAACGTTCCTGAAGAGAGGTGCTGTATTATCTACAGGCGGTGAAGTGTGGCATGTGTCATTAGCAGATTACAGTGGTGTCAGGAGGATACAACCAAACACAATTAGCCAGAAGCCTAATGGACACGGCTCAAGAGCGAAACACTGAAGCACTCACCATTTACATTAAATTAAGAGCGAGATAGACTTAGGTCCCTTAAATAGCCTGTTTCAGAAGCATTTATTAAATTTTCCAACTTAACTTTGCATGACCGTTTCCTTGAGCTCCATTGGTGTATGGTGAATGACCTTCTCCTGACCTCATCACATCCAGATGGTTTCTGAAACTGATCCCTGAGCATCCTCAACTTGCTCCTCTCTGGTGATTCATCATTATTTTGACAGTCATTGTTTTTCACAGCATTCATTGTTATTTTGACAGTTAAACCTAAATAAAAAACAGATAGTGATTCTATGAAGTTATGGCTAACTGAACTTGATTTTCTCAAATAGGGAGGAGCGGGTGCCATTCAGATGGTGGTTCAGACTCAGATTATTGATCATCTGCTCTTCAAACGCTCCATCGACTCTGAGGCTGTGATGGAAAGGTGACTGTTCTTTATGAATCTTGCATTTCTTTGATTGTTGTGGAAAATAAGGGGTTTAATAAATATAGAATAAATAAGCCTCGAGGCTTAAGTTTTTTTTATGCTTCAGGGTCGGTTTAAACCCTTCGTTGGGTTTAAAAAAGCTTGGGTGACACTTGGTTCATCCAGACTTTTACTGGTTATAAATGAGAACATGCTATTAAAGTAATTATTAAAGTAATCAATATCAGAACTGTTTCATTGAATACTTTCATAGGGGCAAGGTCTCAACAGGTTTTAGGAGGCTCCTGGAGCATGGTCTTCTGAGAACGTTTCAGGTTTAGTTGTTTAATTTTGTGCATTTTAAGGGTAAAATATGTTGCTGTTGAAGTTTGCTGGGAAATTTCAGAATAAATTCTTAAATTTAGTGTATTTTTAGGATAAACAATGTTGGTGCTGAAACATGGCTTCCTAAGAAAATGGGACGCCTTAGGTTAAAGGCATAAATTTGCAGTCTTTTAGTTGCAAACAATTGCTATGAATTTAATTGTTAATTTAATAGGAACCTTTTAATAATTTTATTTATTTACATTACATAAGAATCAATTAAAAAGTGGACCTTTAAGTATTTTCATTGACCATGAAAAGGTTTATTTAGAAATCAAAAAATACAAATGTTGTGCAGTTAGATGTTTACAGAAAAAATACTTTCCTTAAAAAAAAACCCTCAATGAAACCTATTCAAAATGACTTTTTCCACAATCAGTGAATAAAAAATATGTTTAGATCCAGTGTTGATAGAAATAAATCAACAGTTCTCTAAATGTCAGTGCTCTGTCTGGTTCCTGTTTAACACAATTCAAAGTTTATGTGTAAAGTGGATTATAAACACTTGCTGATAACTACACTTGAAGCACTAGCTGTCAGTTTGATCCCCAGCAGAGATTAGATTCATTAGATGTTCGGGAGAGGCTGGGCTCAGGCTCACTTGACACTGTGTGACTGTCTCAGAGGAGATCTGTTGCTGGGATGATCTGAGCACCTCAGTTTCAGCTTCTCTGCAAACTCTGAAAGGAGAAATGAATGTTTGATAGAATGGCTTAGTTTTTGGGTGCTAAGGTGATGTTTAGGGTACCCAGAAAGGGCCTAAAACAACCACCCAATTCAATGAATGAATTCTCTCTAGCGTAAAGTGATTAATAATACAATGGTAGTTTAAACATTAAACAATAACTGGTTGCTTTAAACCCAGAGTTTGAGTTTTTAAAGTTGAGTTAATCTGGTCTTCAGTCTGGTGGACATTGGCGAGCATGAGCAGAGAGGGGCACTGGCTGCAGCTCTGACAAGCATTCTGTGGCGGGCTGGAGAGGAACAGACAGCCACGGTCTGCCTGGTGACCACAAGGCGCTGCTTCACCCCACAGCTCCACTACAAGCTGGACAGCTTCACCGAGAGGGTAGCGACCGAAAACTTAAACCATCTCTGTTTGGTTGATCTGTCTCATGCGGTTCAGCTTGGTTCATTATTGAATTATTGTATTCTCTATTTCCTGTTCTGCATCTCACAGTTGCAGCTTTTCAGCTTTAAAAAGAAGGAAGATGTCCGAGTGTTTATACACGAACACATCCAGTGTGTGGGTACTCTTTAAATGAGCTTTTATTACTTTCTTGATAAAATATTTTAGTTAAAGGTACAATATGTAACTTGTTTGCTCGTTAAGCATCACATAAAGACACGATTTGATGATGAGTCATGTTAGCAGGCAGCCATTTGTCCCATTAAAATATTCCCATGAATTTGTGGGAAGAGATTACAGAAAAAAGTGACTTATTTTTTATAAAACTAGGCAGATTAATAGAAAAAGTGGCAGTAAAGCATGGATAGTTCTGCCTCTCAGTATTCCACCTCTGTGTTTGCAGAGACATTTACAGCTGCACCACTCTATAGATATCACTGTGAGATTGTGTGGGCGGAGTCAAAACAATAGAAGTACTCCTAACCCTAAAAATACTTAATTGTCAACACAGATATCAAAACAAAACTACTACAAAGAGCCATTTGTGTTTTTGTTTTTACATGATCTGGCTCTTCACGCAGACTCAGACACCGCTTGACCATTTTCACAATGGTAGGGGTCATGTGATGTGGCTGCAGCTGGATACTATTTTGTCTAGAGCCTTTTAGTTTTCAATAAAAGTACAAAATTGACAAAAAAAATCCAGAAATAAAGAAAATAAATAAATAAAATGACAGACATGGCAAAACACAGAGCCCTCAAACACATAGAAGACTTATCATGAGTTAAAGAGAACAGATTTGGCCAAACTCTACAATCTCAGTATCATTAGTCTATCATTAGATTTTTGTTTGTTGTCTATCATAGACATTCTAAAAACATAGATGGATATATAGATGGATATGTATGTATATAACGTTCCTCATAACATCACAAATCAAAACTGGGAAGAGGTGTTTTCCATGTTAAAGGTAGAAAAATGTACATAGTGTACCTTGAATTTTAATTCTAATAAATTATAATTGTGTAGTGTGAATATGAAGCTCTCCAATGAGTGACAATTTTTTTTGTCGTTTGCTGATGGTGAACCTCTGTGTCTTTAGTTCAGAGAGGAAGGAAGCCATGGAGTCATTCTGTTCCTCTACAGCCTTATCTTCTCCAGAAGCTTGGACCGGTACGTGCCACTTGGAAGCATTTAGCATTTAAAGTGGAAATAAAAACTGTGATAATTTGAAAATCAACATAATAATGTATTAATTAATCTTTTAAGTAATGTTAAATGTGCTATAGACTATAGTTAATAATGATTTAAGTTAAGTGAATGCATCTTCAAACTGTCTTCCTCTCTGTTGCCAAAAAAGCATTTTAGCACAGCTATAAACCCAAATCTATTTGTCCATATCAGCTCTTGCTGGAAACTGAGTTATAGGGTTTGAAGTGTCCAAGTTGAAAAATATAATTAAATAATGCAGCTACCTGCTACAAAATAAAAGCAACACATATTTCCATCTACGAAGGTCTGGTTCTGGTGAACACAAAGATGCGTCAGGTTCACATAATTCTCTAAATTCCACATTAAGAGTGAATGTGTGTGTGTTGATCTGTGATGGAGTGGTGACCTGTCCATGATGTCCCCCCACCTGGAGACACACCGGTGACTGAAAATGAAGAGGCGGGTAAAGAAGATAAATTAGGTTGGTTTTTTACTCATTGGCTGCTATCATTTTGCAGGATCTGGACAGACCTTGATTGGACAACAACTCATCTTTTGCAGCCAAGTTTCGGCAGTTTTGTTTGTCGTCAGGTAGCAGATTATTTCTTAACAGCTTGAGATCTGTCGTTATTATTGAGCACCTAATTTACTCTCTGTACCAGGCTTTAATGAACCTGCTGCTGACTGGGCGCGCAACTCCTCATGTCTTTAATGGTACATCACATGACAACGAGCAAGATAAACCTCTCCATGGTGTCCGAACCCGCAGTGAAGTTGGGTATCTGCTCTGGAACAGAGAAAAGTTCAACCACACACAGGTCCCATCGGTACAATTTCTTTCAAACCAATTGTATCAAGTTTTTTTTTTTGAGTTTGAGAAGAAAGATTGCAGAATAAAAAAGACAGCAGGCTACACTTCCCCCTCCATGATCACTTCCAGGAGAATACAGAAGGGTTCCTAGATTAACCTAGAGGCATGTCCCTCCGAAATGTCCTCAGTGTTCCCAGGGGTCTCCTACTAGCTAGAAATGCTTGAAAAAACCTCCCAAGGAAGGTGTCAAGGAGGCATCTAACTCTAATGGAGTTCCATCATCATTTCATTTAAGAGGCTTGTATCTGAGATGTATAGCTTTCAGCCGTGACAAAGCTGATGTATTGAAGAAATGTTATCATCTTGCTAATCTGTTGGACAAATACAGAATAAGATTCAATAAGTTCAAGATCAGAGCTGCATTTCAGATTAATTTAATCTAATCTACTATGTTTCTGTTCATTCTGCATTTCAATTCGATTAAGAATTTTCCAGAACTGACCTAGATCTTCCATAAAAATATGACTCATTTCAATTAATCATAACCAGCATGACCAAAACGTCACGGTCCTGCAATAATTTAGCAGAAATCCAGGATGTAGCAGCAGAAATTCTAAACCTTGTTAGATGCAGTAATAGTGAGACCATGATAGTATTCACTTTTCCTTGGAATAAAGGCTTTTTCTTTGAATAAATAGTGTTTGAATTTGAGTTTCCCTGGTTAAGTCAAATGCCGATCTGTATCTGTACATCTACAGGTGGGCAGCATGCTGAAGACCCCCAAGCTACCGATCTGGGTCTGTCACATCAATGGAACCTATAGTGTCTTGTTTAGCACCAACTGCTCACTGCTCTCTGACTGGAAAATGGAGCATCTCTTCCAGCTTTACTTCTACAATGGCCAGCTATCTCAGCTCCGCACAAGCACACTTACCATAGGTGAACATCTCTACTTCTAACTTCAGAGATTCTGGAATATTGCAGAATGAACCAAATCTGTGAATTGGAACCATGATGGAGGATAAATCACACTTCTTACCAATCAAAATAACACAGGCCTTCTCATTACAATACATAAAGTACACCCATAAAGTGATCCAGTTTGAAAATGGGAACAACTTTAAATGCTAATCTTAAAAGAGATTTAGCCGAGTACGTTTTGTATTTCAACAGGCGTTCATGTAGTCATTGTACAACTTCTAAGATCCCTCAAATGCTTTAAGTTATTAACTTCTACTTCAATTTATAAATTATTGCTTACCTGATATACCAGGTGGTAAAATGCACCCTGCTCAGTTTTACAAACTAAAAGAGTACAGAATTACAGTGATAAAAGTCACAAATAGTGATTGTTGGACAGAGTTTACATGATTTTACATGAGATTAAATCACAGACATCGTTTCTTGCCTGTCCGAATGCGTAACCGTGCCCCAGTCTGCTCACTTTACTTTTTAGGCAGAAATTCCCAGTCTACATCTTTCTGATTTGTTCTTAGCGTGTTCTCATTTCACCACTAATTTTGTGAGATCTAGTCTTTGTGAGACTAGTGACAATTCAGTTTGGAGAGGGACAGAAATGTTTTAAAAATATTATATGACAATATGGGAAATTTAAGGGAAGATACTTAAACAGGAGGATGGCAAAAAGGGGTGATCAGAAGTATGCCTAATAAATGAAGGTGGGGAACATTTATAAATTATTTTAATGATTTTTCATTTACACATATTTTTAACATCCAATAATATAGAACACAACATTTAAAGTCAATTTTTCATTTAAGCTTACGATTAGTTTATAGAATTTCATATTTTTTGGCACTGTTTCATCATTATCAGATATTAACAGTTACTCATAGTTTATGTGTGAGATTATGAAAAGTGGCACAAAGCCAACCCAAGTAACCATCAGCTATAAACATGGCACTTATCATGTTTTTCAGATACTCACTCTCATCACTGGGAGGTGGAAAACAAGGACGTTCAGGGAGACCCTGAGAAAAAGTTCCCATCTTTGGAGATGACCATCAGGACAAAGTGGGAAGGTGCCGTCATTGACTGGAATGGAATGGTGCCTTTTTTCTGAAGAGGACCTGATGTGTCTGTCTTCTCGTGTGTAATTATATTTAGTCATACAAAGTTTTATGGGTACAATCTTGGTGTAATGATTTACCACTCACAATCAACATTAATAAAAAGTATTTAATGTTCTGAAACAAATCTACAAAAGAAAAGGTGTCTCACAATGGTCTTAGTTCCTTTAAAAGTCTTGATTTCTTAAGGGAATGAATGAGGATGGAAAACTTGCATTGTATTGCTTAATGTAACTAGGACAAGGGCTTTAAATTTGTGTAATTTTGGCTTTTATGTGCTGTAAGTTATGTAGTTACTTTTAAATTCTTTATTTGAGACATTTGTGATAGAAATGACAGAAGTGTAGGATTGTAAGAACACAATTGTGATTAGATCTTCCGAATCAGTAAAAAAAAATCTGATAACTTGAAAGTACTATTATTATTATTATTATTATTATTATTAATAAATATATATATATCAAAATATTAATCATAATCTGGTGATTTTTGTTCTAGTTTATTATCTAGTTTACTAGTTTATCAGTTCTCTCCTGATCTCATCCACACAGTTCATTTTCTTCCTCATGTTCCAGTAGCCATTTTCTGCTGACACCTCATTGTTATTTTACAAGTTCTGTCTTCAAAGAGGAATTTCTATCATTCCCAATTCCTTCCTTCTTATCATAGTTATCAGTGAGGAAACATCTGGACCTGGTTGCTCAGGTGGCACTTCTCACATCTTGTTCACCTTCACCAAAGCAATCTGTTGCAACTTGTATTTATTCTCCTCTATTCAAGGAAGTCAGTGCTTTTGTCAAATTTGACAGATTACTGGTCCCTGGGGAAATGATTGAGTAACAAAGTTTTGTGGCAGTTAGAATATAATATACAGTAAATGAAAAAATAAAAACAAAAACACTTAAGTACTGATGAATAAATAAAAAGAGAACCCCCCCAAACGCTTCTGTAGTTGTCCTCTTAGAAATCATTTATGTAATAATCTCTGTTATATGGCAATCTCAGTTGTAAATGACAAGTTTGAAATAACAACAGTTAAAAATGTCCACTTTGAGTTAAGGGGAACATTAATATGATGTTAAACATTCATTCATTCATTCCAACCTGCTTATTCCCTTTTGGGGTCACAGGGGTCTGCCGATGCACATTGGACGAGAGGTGGGGGTACACCCTAGAGAGGTCGCCAGTCCATCGCAAAAAATTTGGTGCCATGTGGTAGGTGAGAATTTTCCACTGAGCCACCAATGCTAGCTGATATTAAACAATAGCAGAATAAACTGATAAACGATCCAATAGTAAAGTAATTAATTCAAAATGCGTGCTTAACACACAATGATATTTTATATAATATTCTAATTTCTGCTGAGAAATAATGAAATTGGCAGCAGTCAATAGTCCGGATTACAACCGTTATCTCAGTTGTTTTGTTTACAAAAAAGGAAGGATTCAAGCTCGTTTCATGAATGCCCTCCCAGGATCTCCTCCAGGTTGATATCCTTCATCCAGTCATCATTTCCTGACCCAGATTTAAGCAGTGAGTCGATGAAATCGGAGTCCACGTTTATTCCTGGTACTGTGTTGTCGTCCTCTGGCAGGAAGTCAAAGGTGTGTTGGGAGACTCTGTTGTTTTGATACAGAGGCGGGCTTTGATTCAATCCTCCAAATGAGGTTGTACAGCCCTGCGGTTCAGAGGATGACTGGCTAATGCCTGGAAGCCCTGGAATCTTAGTCTGGCTGATTCTAATCGCAGGGTTAAATGCTAAAGGACTGGAATGAGGATGAGGTGCCATTTGGTTTGGTGGGCAAACAAACCGAGGAGCAAAAGGATTACCACTCTGTGGTGTTACTGTGTTGGGAAGCCTTTTGAGGTCGAGTCCACGCTGTTTTGGACTGGATCTCCAGCTCAATGTGGTGTTCGTATCTCTTATGCTTGGCTGACTAGAGCTGAGTCGGACTTGCTGTGTACTCGGCTGAAATCCTGCTTCCTGGTGGTTTGCTCCATGAAACTGGGTCTTGTTCTGCTGAAGAGCCATTTGGGTAATGACATCAGAGGGCTGCTGAAGCTGGGTTGCTCCTGGGGGGCCTGGATGAGGGTCTTGTCCAAGTGGAAACCTTCTCTCTCCTACTGTGAGAAGTTTCGGGCCTGGTCCATTGGGCAACTGGCATGACAATGATTGCACATCACTCTGTTCTGGTACATTTCCTGTTGGACGTATATAAATCTAATCAGTTTAAAATGAGAATGTAACAGGAATTAATTTCTAATCTAAAGCGGTGTGCAAACATTTGGGGACCCCCTGTAAATTTTCCAGATTATAATTGGTTGTCTGGATAAGAAATTTCAGTAAAATATTTGAGAAGTGAAATAAAGTTTATATGATTTAAGAACAATGTGTAATAATTATTTAATCAAAATTAGGCATGTGCATAAATCTGCATTAATCATGTGCATAGAGTCTGGATTCGGGCAGGTATTCAGCCCAGTTTAAATCATACCACACATTTCAATAATATTCATGTCTTGGGACTGTAGCAAGTTGAAGTAGGTTTTTGAAGCTGGTCTGTGGGTTGACTGTGGCTGTTCTCACCATTCTGTGACCCTCACTGAGATTTTTTTTGGTCTACCACTTCTGGCCTTAACTACAACTGTGCTTCTGGTCCTCACATTGTTCCTCACAGTTGAAACTGAGAGCTTAAATCTCTGAAACAGATTTCTGTATTCTTTCCTAAACATGTTGTTCAAAAATCCTTGTTGTCAGGTTATCTGAGAGTCATTTTGAACCTCCCATGATGCATCTTTAGAGAAGATACTAGAAGTGAAACACTCCTTGGCCATGATTGGATTCACCAGTGTATGGTGGTCAAGGGTCACTAAAGTTACCAAACCAATTTTGAGTTCAAGAAAGTAGTGCCAAAAAAATGATATGCGTGCCTACATTTATGCCCAAACGTTTACATAGCACTGTATGGGATAAAAAGACATTAACTGTTTTTCAAGCAGTTTTGAAGAGAATTTTGTGCATTTGTCAGCTTCTTTGCGCATTTTTTTGCTTCTCAGTTCAATATGAATATTAGAATCCAAGCATATATCTGCCTGGGCTTTTTAAAGACTTTTGGAGTCACTTCAGAATAAAAGCATGATTAGAAAATAATTCAAACAATAAAAATAGTAACAGAAAAATACTGATATTGTGTGCACACCCTTCCATTAAAAACCCTCCTCTTCTCACCTGTGCATAATCCTGGCTGTGTGCTGCGGGAGAGTTTGTAGTCTGGAGGAGGTCGTGTTAGATGGCGACTGAACTGCTCCGGCATCTTCAGACTCTCCTGAAATGTTCAGTAGTTTAACAATGAAGCTTTAGTCGACGTCAACCTCATTACAAATAATAAATGGTCTCCCATCCTGAAACTACAGAGGTGACCAAGGAACTCACAGGAATCTACTGTTTAACCAAGAGTTTAGAGTAATAATACTGTGAAAGTTAAAGGAATTCAGAAAGCAATAAAGCATTAGGCGCAAGTATTAAAAGTTATATAACTTTATTTTTTACATACCTTTATAAGTTCTATAATTATATAAGCATTATAAAATTGGGGGGGGGTCAATCTTCTGAAATCTGACTGTGACAGAACGATTCGTCCTCTAGATGGCAATGTTTGTTTACTCTGATCATTTTCATTAGGACTTCCTGTGTGTGAGCTGATTGGGATTTTCCATAGTCTTTCCCACACTCTTTCCCACACGTCCATAGTTTTTGCCCACAGTCCATTTATCAGGGAACGCTGGCGTACCAAAGGGAGAGCAATTCACCTCTGCAAACATCCTGTCAAGTCCTCCTCGCTGCGACCCTCATTCTTAGAACAGCTTTATTCTTTTTTTTTCTCTAAAACCCATTACTGTCGGGTTTAACTCCAGTAGCGCCAACCTTGATCATGTACCAAACTTAAAGAAAGGTCACAAATACGTCAGAGTTATTA
>SRMA01026479.1:200925-222010 GCA_007224835.1 Danionella cerebrum | reverse complement strand
GTGTGTAACTGTTAATTTTTAGTTGAGAAAACAGTGCAAGTAGCAACAAGACTGAGCTTGCTCAAAGTTAGAGTGGGCGATGACATCACCACCCTAGGGCTCCCATAGGGAATGACTTGGGCGATTTTTGGGCCGAAATTCGCGATTTATACGGAAACCGCTGGTCCAATCGGTCCGAAGAGATATAGCAACTCGAGTGGGAACAGTCTGGACGACCGTGGAAAGTTTCGTGGCTGTAGCTCGAACGGGCTAGGAGGAGAAGCGTTGTAAAATTTTGACGTGGGAAAAGAGAAGAATAACTAGATTTTAAAGTTTGCACGCAAACTTCGATGTTGGCTTGCGTTGGTACCGTTAATACCTTTTTTTTTTAAATGTTGGCATTTCCGCAACATTAACATAATCCAACCCTCATGTCTCTATGATTCTCATAAGCTGAGATAGGTACATGCAAAATTGGTTGCTATGGTAACAAGTCTGGTTGCTATGGAGGGGTCTGTGTCCTAACATATTGGACCCCATGTCAATACGAGTAAAATACATCAACCCCCATGTCTCTATGACTTTCCTAATCTGAGATAGAGATGCGCTATATTGGTTGCTATGGTAACCTGTCTGGTTGCTATGGAGGGGTCAGTGACCTAACATATTGTTCCCCATGTCAATACGAGTAAAATACATCAACCCCCATGTCTCTATGATTTTCCTGAGCTGAGATAGGTACATGCAAAATTGGTTGCTATGGTAACCAGTCTGGTTGCTATGGAGGGGTCAGTGACCTAACACATTGTTCCCCATGTCAATACATCAACCCCCATGTCTCTATGACTTTCCAAAGCTGAGATAGAGCTGCGCCATATTGGTTGCTATGGTAACCAGTTTGGTTGCTATGGAGAGGTCGCTGACCTAATATATTGCTCCCCATATCTATACGGGTAAAATACAGCAACCCCCATCTCTCTATGATTTTCCTAAGCTGAGATAGAGACATGCCATATTGGTTGCCATGGTAACCAGTCTGGTTGCTATGGAGGTGTCATTAACATAATATAATGTTTCAGCTGTCAGTATGGGTGCAGCTTACCAGCCCCCAAGTCTCTAGCATTTTTCTAAGCTAATATAGAGATGTGGCAATATAGTTGCTATGGTAAACAATTTGGTTGCTATGGAGGAGTTAGTGACATCATGTTGTAATCTACTTTCCATTTAGACTAATATAAAGCAACCCCCATGTCTCTACTGTGTTCCGTTTAGAAGATATTTGACATTGAAAGTTATGTCAAAAAGTGGGTGTGGCTTAATTAATTTATGTTAATTCACAAGCAATGATGGGCTGGATAAGTGATTTGCTTCCTTAATGCTAGTATGACTTTCCAGTGTCAATCAATTACAGAAGCTCTTTTACATTAGGATCTATGGGGTTCATGCTCCATTCATTTCAATGGGCCATTGAAAGTCAATGAGACACCTTTGACCTACTTATTTGAAATCAGCTGCACCTGCTGAAGTTATCAACTGCCAGATTTTCAAACGAGTCAGCTGCAGCTGGAATTCAACTGTCAGATTTTTAAACGATGGCAAATCTGCTGGAGAAAATCCGATTTCCATGCCTCAAACAAATAAAGATTATAGAAGAACCGTAAGACATATCGAAATGATTCTTTCTTTGTCAGAAGCAGAAGACCCTAACGAAGAGAATGCTGTAATTTTTGTGAAGGTGTGATTAGAAATAAAAAATTATGGCGAGCTACAAATAGCCTTCATTTGATTCTGTGCAACTGCTCATTTCAGAGAAATCCATACCCTCAAACAAATAAGGATTACGAAAGAATGACCAGAGGTATTGAAATATTTCTTTTACTGTTAGAATCCCAAGATTTTAAGGAAGAGAATGGTGTAAATTTTGTGAAGCTGTGATAAAGTTTGAATGATTTATGGCGAGTTAAAAATAGCCTGCGATTGAGATTTTTAAACAGAATCCACCAGAATTTTTGAATGGAGGTGAATGGAGCAATTATGTGCACTCCTTGTGGTTTAGGCCACCTGGAGTAAAAACCGAATAAAAAAAAAAAATGAAAACAGCACCAACTGAAAGAGGACAAAAATCTCTACCATTTAGGTATAAAATGTGTGTGTAAAGGTTAATTTTTAGTTGAGAAAAAAGAGCAAGTATCAACAAGACTGAGCTTGCTCAAAGTTAGAGTGGGCGATGACATCACCACTCTAGGGCCCCCATAGGGAATGACTTGGGCGTTTTTTGGGCCGAAATTCGCGATTTTTACGGAAACCGCTTTTCCAATCGGTCTGAAGAGATATAGCAACTCGAGTGGGAACAGTTTGGACGACCGTGGAAAGTTTCGTGGCTGTAGCTCGAACGGGCTAGGAGGAGTAGCTGTCAGAATTTTTGTCAGAAGAAGAAGAAGAAGAAGAAGAAGCCGGAAGAATAATAATAAGTTTAAGTGAGATAACAATATGTTGGCTTTGCAAGCAAGCCAACATAATAATAAGTTTAAGTGCAATATCAATATGTTGGCTTTGCAAGCAAGCCAACATAATAAAGCATTAGGCGCAAGTTTTAAAAGTTATATAACTTTATTTCTTACATACCTTTATAAGTTCGATAATTATATAAGCATTATAAAATTGGGGGGGGGGGGGGTCAATCTTCTGAAATCTGACTGTGACAGAACGATTCGTCCTCTAGAGGGCAATGTTTGTTTACTCTGATCATTTTCATTAGGACTTCCTGTGTGTGAGCTGATTGGGATTTTCCATAGTCTTTCCCACACTCTTTCCCACACGTCCATAGTTTTTGCCCACAGTCCATTTATCAGGGAACGCTGGCGTACCAAAGGGAGAGCAATTCACCTCTGCAAACATCCTGTCAAGTCCTCCTCGCTGCGACCCTCATTCTTAGAGCAGCTTTATTCTTTTTTTTTCTCTAAAACCCATTACTGTCGGGTTTAACTCCAGTAGCGCCAACCTTGATCATGTACCAAACTTAAAGAAAGGTCACAAATACGTCAGAGTTATTAACAACTGCACCCGTGCCACTGGGGGGTGCGTGAGAAGCTGAGCTTCTTCTCAAAACTTGTTCTCACTAAAGAGACAGATTCAGATCACTCCCCGCTCTCTGTTGAGGTCTGCCATGGTAAAGCAGTCGATGGGGCTCCAGGCTCCCACTCGCATCATTTCCTCCCCAGGGAGCTGCTCGGCATCTGGACCTGACCCCTGGATCACTTTCCCAGGAAACATGTGCTTCTATGAGAGGCTGGCACCCGCTCCCACCCCCACGCAGCACTCACAGCTAGCACATGTTTATGATGAACATGAGAACCCAGCACAGACTCACTTTATGTGGGAGACACACAAAGTTATAAACTGCAGAGTTTGGTTACTCTTCCAAGTACGAAGTAGTTCCTTGATAACTAAGTGACAACTCTTCAGTAAGTTCCATGAGAACAAATGGTAACTAATCAGTAGTTAACCGAGAAACAGATAATTATTCTTTTGAGTGCAGGCTTCCTGACACTTTACCTTTTCCACACCTTGCATCATAAATCAATCAAGTTACCATATGTTCTCGTGGAACTACTGAATACTTACTGAAATTTTACCACTTAGTTATTAGTGAAGTTAGGGAACTACTTAGTGCTTGGAAGAGTATTCTAAAGTGACAAAAAAGAATTTTGAAGATAACAGTAGTTACTGATTCATTAATGGTAATTACTGCAGTAGTTGCTGTGACATTAGTTAGAGAATAGTTAACTGTAACTTCCTAGTAGGTAACAATAGTTACTGCAGAGTTACTAGTTAGTTCTGTAGTAACTATCTTTTAGTTATGCGTTAACTAAGGAAGAGTATTCTAAAGTCTTGTTTTGTAAAGTGACTGAATTCCTTGAAAAGATCAAATACATTATTATTCATTTTTATTATTATTATTATACTATTATTATTTATATTCGCTTCAGCCAAGAATTTTCACTTTGGTACATCACTGGAAGATGTCAGAGCAGCATCAGACCCCCAGTATCAGAATTTCTTACCAGTCTCTGTGTAGATGTGTTAAAGCTGATTCCATGTTGGCTGGCCGGTGGTCTCCAACTCGGCGGCTTGGTTTGTAGACAGGAAGCTGGTTCAGTAGGCAGAGGGCAGTCCAGGAAGCGCACCCCTTGACCTGAAGAAGTTGCCTGTGCTTGCCTTGATGTTTTGTTTGGTGGAACAACCATCATCGACGTCTGTTGGCCAGTGCTGGAAGCTGCTGGTTTAGGGTTGAAGTGCAACAAGGGCTTTGAGTCGATGTTAGGTGATTGGTTGAATCCATTGGGTTTCACAAAGCAGCTTGATACAACTTTGGTCTGAGCAGGACTCTGAGACAGAGACGCATTACTGGGAACTGACTCCTGATTGAAACCAGAAGTTTGATGAGCCCAGTTCCTCATGGCTCCTGCTTGGTGGCTCTGAAGGACAGCATTTGGATGGTGCTGATTTGCAGCCATTTGCTTTAGTTGCTCAGCATGTGAGATCTCAGGCCATGCTGGATGTCCTCGAGAAGGGACCGATCCGTGTATCCCCGATGTGATGGGTGCATTAGGAAGAGTAGTATTAGCCACGGAGAAGGAAGGTCCAGCGGAAGCTGGTCTCAACTGAGAAGAGCATCTAGCAGTTTGGATTAAATCGGGTGAGTATTCAGCCTTGATTGGCTTATCCAGATGAACAGCACCTGTGGAACTCGGTCGACCCAGGTCGAGACCAAAGTCTACATCTTGTTTTAGCATTTTCTCCAGGTCGAGGTCGTTGAGAGGGACGGTTTTAGTGAGCTCATCGAACAAGTCCTGGAGCTCTGGATCGATATGTTCACTCACTTCATCTTTGAAATCAAACACCAACATTGAAGGATCCGCACACGCATGACCACAGGTCTCTACTTCAGTTGGTTCCTTCTTCATGTCCCTCAAGGTTATGTTAAACAAGTCTGTGTCAATGCCATGAGGCATCATGAAATCTTTTCTTGGAAGGACGTTCCTGTGACTGCCATTTCCAAGCATTCTCTCCATCTGCCCTGAAACCGAGGCACAAGACCCCGAGCGAAAAGAGTTGGGTTCCACGCGAAGGCGCTTGAAATCAGAACCAGAAGAGACACCATTCTGCTTGGGTACATATCCAGGAGCCTGAGATTCAATCTTTCTCCTCAAACCCTGCTGAAAACAAAGGTATAGTTAGTGCCTGCACAAAGCTGCAGAAAAAAATTGTCTTGATGAAAGAATTTATCTAAAGATTTCTTCAAAAGCCTTTCTACCGTACAAACGGCTCATATTCTGAAGGCACATGGCAAAGCGAGACTATTTCTTTACAATTAATTAACTCTTTTTATCTCTCTTTGATGTTTCAGACCAATTAAAACCATGAGGAAAGGTCTGAAGATTAGGGTAGGAGAAATATGTTCTGAGAGGGAATCAACCTTGTGAAGAAATCACAGATTTCTCAATCTTAATTACTCAAATTGAGAGATGGCTTTATGGTGAAGTGAAAATTGCTACTAAGACTTAATTGAGGTTCAAGACTAACAGGTGACATTTCTGAGGGAAGCCTCAATTATTTCCTTACTAGTTTAAAAATGTTGTCGTTCAATTTAATGTCGTTCACAGGTGACCTGTGTTTAACCCAATGTAAGTACCAGTGGAACCCTGTGATGCTGCTAAGGAGTATGTGGACAAATAAAACTGTAATATTTCATGAACCTAGAAAGATACATCAATGGGAATATCTTTGGATATGCTATACCACCATGATCAGGGCCTGCCCTAAACAATTTGGCGTCCTTCCTGGAAGGAGTTTGCATGTTCTCTCCGTGCTTGCATGGTTTTCCCCCACAATCCCAAAAGTATGCTGTTAGATGAATTGAATAATCTAAATTCCCCTTGTTGTCCTGCGATAGACTAGCGATCATTCCAGGGTGTGCTGTCTGAAGCTCTCGAGTTTCATATGTTACTCCCGAGGCCCCAATAAATATTATAAACCATTGCTGGCCCAAGGAGACATCCATCAGCAAAGCAAATGTCTTAAAACTATATTACAATTCCTTCCCTGGCTGTGTAAAACACGAGAAGTCCCACCCTCCTCTAACTTTCACTGATTGGATATTTACACAAAGAAGCAGTTCCTTGATTGGATATTTGCTTGCGGACATGTGTTTCATTCCCTGGCATTCCCTGCGTAAACTAATAATAATACATACAGGAGTTAGTCAAACAAGCAGGGTTCATAAGTGTGTAGTGAACTGAACAGTTAGATGTAAAACTGATTATTGTGATATCTCTAATAGATAGTGCCTAACAGAATAGAATTATGTTTGCTAAAGGGGTCAAATACTTGTTTCTCATGACAGCGTTTTTCTAACTCAGCAAAAAAGGAAAGATATATGATTAAAGATTTTACAAATTGCACAGCTCAGTTTGAACTTTGGGGTAGTGTGGGGTAGAATAAGAGGTCAACAAATGATCTAAGCCAATCAGAAGTAAGAGGGGAACAGAACCTCTTACTGTGAAGGGTTGTTGATTCACCAGATGAGTAATTTACATGACAATGTGTAATGGATAGAATTCAGAGATATTGAGTTATTTGAGCAAAACTAGGGGGTATATCAGTATTTTACGCTTATAATGGCAAAAGTTTGAATGTTAAAATATACTGCACCCCCACAATTGGGACACCCATAGATGCTACTTTTTTGTAAAACTTAACCTAAATCCTAAACTTAATACATCTTTGCTGATCCAGCAGCTTCCATTTCCTTTCACAAAGCTGTTCGAGAGGTAAGAAGCCGCCATCACATTAATGCTTTAGACCAAAGGCTTCTCTTCTTTTTACATGAATCACATTCCCCAGCCATTTCCTGGAAGGAAGCATTTGCTTTGTTCTTCAAATCTTCATTTATGGAAATTAGACTCAAACAATGACTCATGAGCGCAGTTACTGCTGCCTGCAAACCAACTAATGTCCAACACTTTCACAGTAAAGTGATGTGAGATACAAATATTAATAAACCTGACTACATTATGTGCTTCCATATGATTTCAGACCTGCCCTCTCTCAGCTGAAAAGAAGAATCATGAACAATAAAAGAATAGCTCAGACCAAAACTTCTTCAACCAAGATCATTTCCAAGCAGATCTTTGACATATTCCAACAGCCTCTGACACTAATATCTTCAGGAAGAGTGAGAGAGAGAGTTTAGTGTAGACCATCATGAAGCACCCGGCCGCCATGCATAATCTAGTGCAGTGAAAAATGCTTCAATGTTGAGAAAGAATACAGATTCACCACAATTTCCACAACAGCATGAAACCCTATCAGAGGGAGCAGATATCATAGGCACACCATGTCAAAATGCACGATTGAACTCGTGTTTATTATCAGTCATATTGGTAGCTTTGCCCTTTACGAGTTTATGGTTACATAGGGTTGAGTTGGTGAGTATGTTAAGCTTCCTGAGTAGGGTACTGAGAGCACACCGAGCCTCAGAAAAACATAATGGTTCCTTTTAGTGTGGGAAGGCGAGGAGCTGGTAAGCTGTTTCAGTGCTCAATGAACAAAGCGAGCCATAGTGAGGCGAATTATATTTCATAACAACTGTGAGGGCGGTAAATTGTTTAATTGCTTATTTTATAAGTTATAATAAACTAATTAAACTAACCAAATTTTTTTACCCAGGTAATGATGCACAACCAAGTTGTCTATAAATTTAAAGATATTCATCCAAACGTTACAACTAATGTTCATTTGTTAACATGAATTTAGGATCATTCATTCATTCATTTTCATACCCGCTTCTTCCCTTTCGGGGTCACTGGGGTCTGCTGGTGCCTATCTCCAGCACACATTGGGCGAGAGGCAGGGGTACACCCTGGACAGGTCGCCAGTCCATCGCAGAGCAACATTCATTCACACATTCACACCCTAAGGGGAATTTTAGATTAGTCAATTAACCTAACCACATGTTTTTGGGATTGTGGGGGAAACTCCTTGCATGCAAACTCCTTCCAATCATTTCCCAGTTATTGGCAAAGAACGTAAAAAACTACAGATATAGTTTACGTGACATCATTCATAGATTCGGAGGTTTAAATTGGGCAGACCCAGCTATGGACTAGAGCGCTACTTCTAGATGGTGATTGGACAAAGGCTGCAGATAGGCTTGAAATGGAGAAGATCTTTGAGTTTATGCTGAAAATAGGGTAAAATAATGAGTAATAAATAATTCACCCCCTCAAAGTTCCTGCTTTAAATCTGAACATTTTAACATTGGAATCAATATGAATATTGCAATTCCAGCTTCAATCACATCCTGTTAAACTTCCAGGGGGAAAGAGCAGTCTTCTACTTGGTCTTAGCTATGATGATACCAAATTTTTTGGAGCAATTCCCACCTCAGCTTCATTCGTATCAGGCTGCATCTCTTTTCTTGAGAAAAAGCTGATTTTATGACCCCTGAAAACCCCTGGTGTGGTTCACATCATGTTAAATCACAACCTTCATGTTCCTCATGGTTCTCTCTGACACTGATTAGTTCTTCAATAACACTGCCCTGTACTCAGAGGAAATCCTCCTGGTGGATCTACAAGTGACCTGAAAATAGATTTTCTGATTAAGCTTTAATGAGCTGTGAAGCTTTGAAAGTGACTCCTGGAGGGAAGAGAAGAAGGAAACGCTACAAGGGCTTAAAGGAATCACACGCATGACATTGCTTTTTCAGAGAGCAAACATGGCTGGAAATTAACTGAGTAAAGTACCAGTGCTCCCGGGCCCCTCTGAATGCTTCATATTAAACACGGATTCTCAAGATTAACTGCCGCAAAAGGAAAAAGAATGAAACACAATGGAAAATGAGGAGCTTTAACGATTTGTTTACAGAAACATTCCTGTGTTGGAAAAACTCAATAAGTTTAAAATCTAATCCACTGTTAGGGTTCTGGTTAGCTCTTACTGATTCAGCAAAGCTTTTTTTAACCAGAGTGACTCTCCTTTAAAAAAGCTGCAGAAATAAGGTTGGCTTGACGGCTGTTTTAAATTGGTCCATAGCATGCTGTTTCTGAGAAAGGTTTTAAGGCAGCGGGGCTTAGTGATGGCTCAATTGTAGTCTGAATTCTGCTAAGCTAAACACAAATGTAAAAAATCCCAACAGCTAACACCATCCCTCACACAGTCCTTTCAGGAGATGGAAGGTGACAACTCGCAAAACAGACTGAACGGCATTTCAACTTGGATCACCTACATGGCAAAGACTGAACTGATTATTTCTGCCAACAACACTGTCCAGCATGACTTCACAATTCAACTAGAATCATCGACATTCTCTCCAGCCACCACTCGTTTTATGATGGTGTCGCTCATCCCAGATTTTCTAGCGACTTTGCTCTTCCTGTATACCAGCAGTATAAAACACTTGGTATACATTATTTTTTTTAACATGTTCTTTGATTTCACGTATTCTTTTTTCTTGTTCCTCCATGTGACATGGAGTGCATCTGTTGTATCTGTTGTGCCATCTTCAGGCAGGGAGTGTCATAGCATCAATATTTCCTAAAGCAAGACAAAGAGCACCCTACTGAGAAGCCGTCTGAAGATTAGTGAGAATTTGGATCGGTGCGTTTAGTATTTTCTTCAAAAGAAAGAACCTAATAATTTCTTAGCAGTCCACATGAAGCATGAATGTTAACTTGGACATTATCTTAATCAAAAACGGACTACACAAAATCTAGTCGAATATCCAAAAAAGTTATTTTTGTGTCCCAAGTCATGGTGGATAAAAGCATCCCAATGTTTCTTACATGTGCATCAAACTCAAGGCCAATGACCCACAAAATCCATCACAAGTCAATACTGATCTTATGGTCTGGCCTTGTGGTGTAATGGACACTGTGTCTCAACACTATGCTGTCTGTTCCAAAGAAAGGCAAAAAAGCCAAAAAATAATCTAAAAATAAAGCACTGGTCTTACAATGAAAGGAATCCCAAATAGATCCTGGAGGGATTGAGACATTTGCAGTGCTCCGTGTTTCAATGTTTGTTTGTGCTGAAGAATAAACAATGCTTTATTATTCTGCAAGTGTTGTGGTTTCATAGTTTTCATAATTATTTAAAATAACAGTTTTAATAAGTGTCTGTAGATATCTATACAAATGACAAATTCCAATGTGTTATTAAAGAAAAAAAATGAGTTTTGACCATATGCTTGAAAGCTACACTGTCATCATCAAGAAGTGAGAGGATAAAATAATTGTTGCTCTGCTGTAAACTTTACTAACAACAACAGGGATCGGCAGATATCTGCAAAATGGAAAGTGCAAAAGATTGATAGAAGACTGATCTAGTTTCTGCTGAACAGAACAATACAGCAGCTATACATTGAAGAGTTTTGTGGGGGTTATGTCCAAGCAGGAAACGTGAGGTGAAGCTTTGTTCAGCTCTGCTGCTGTCCATCCCTTATCTTTATCACTTTGCATGTACAGCCTTCTTCTGACTGTCATGGCAGTGCCCTAATCCTGTTCATTTTATTAATGGTCTAATGGAAGAAGACGTTAGGCAATAAAATACAGTTCCTTTAGCTTTTCCAGCAATCTCCAGTTTCTGAGAGACTTCCCACTCATTCTTATACCTTTACACTAGGATGACAATACCTGCGAAACCTAATATAAGGGTTTTTCTGGGAAGCCAGTTTAGTGATCAACATGTAAACACAGCAAAAAACAGTTTGTGCATGTATACGCAGTCACATTCTGTCTTTGAGCTGATGTCTTTCAAGCAGATTCTTCAGGAATACTTTAATCCACTCCTGTGAGAACTTGATCCCAAAAACCAGCCAAAATCACAAATAACCGGCACTATTGTGTTCCTAGGAGACATAATATTTACTCAGGTACAGGCAGAGGGAGAAGCATGGGTTTAACAGATCATTCCTCTTCTCCCGCTGCATGAGAATCAATCAAAGTCTGAGCAGAGAACGGGAAGAGAAGAGCACTTATAGAGATGATGAACGAGAGCAAACTACACTAGAGTTTGCAGCAGCAATGTAGGGCTGCTTTCTTTGAGAACATTCGAAAACAAAGGAGAGAAAATATTATCTGCAGCATCTGTGGTGTTTAGTACAGCAGTCATCTCATCAATAGAATGGAAATCAATCCATCAATGTTAAAGTTTTGAACTTTTAGAGAAACACTTTTACCCGAGCGAGTAGCGTACATTTTCTTTTAACAAACACATAAGCACCGTGAATCTTAACGTTTTCAGTTACAGACATCTTGAAATATTGATCTCCAGCTTTAGGAATATTTGGCATATCTTTCCCAGACAATCTTCATCAGTTCTACTTCATTACACTCACACCTATGAAAATGTTACTTACAGATCCGGAAATAAAAGCAGGCAATTTGTAACAAATGTCAGTGCTCATAGGGAGGTCCTGGCTTATTCAGAATTAATTAAATGCTTTAGAGAACCAATTAAAAATGTTTTAGTTTTGGGAAAAGAAGAGTTTTTAGCTGTTTTAACTTTTAACTGAGAGTTTCTGTTTTTCTGATTGGGACCTAATTGGGAGATAAGTCTACCATTCTGAGACAGTGAATGTGGAATTTTTGGTGAAATACTTGCTGCCACTTTCCATCTTTGTGTCCTGATGAATGATTCAAACCTTTGGTTAATAGCTTCTCAAAATCAAACGTCTGCGATCATCTATCAAGAGCTTAACAAAAGCTCTCTGCTCTACAACAGCAGCCACAATAACCTTCTGTTCTCCAGGTTCAATGAGCATTTCCTGCTCTGCATGCTGCTGGCCACTGATTTAAACCATTGTTTCACTCACACACACCACCAACTTTTACTGAGACCCAAGCGTTTAGCTCTGAGAAGCAAATGTGAAATACGGAGAAAGAGCCTTTTTGAGATCGGTTTAGTGCCATCACATCAGATCTTTAGCTAGAAAAAAAACGCAAGCAAGTTCACTTTGCCTTGGTCCAGATCTGTTGTGAGCATTTGGTTATGAAAACTTTTATAAAAGCAAAGAGAGTATTTAACATGAAGAAATTAACTGTGAATCTATTAAAGGTCTCAGGACTAATGAGCTTTGGATTAGATTCTCAGTGTCTGGTGATGAAAGTCACTAATTCAAACGCTGACCCAAAGCAAATTAAACATTTGGGATTTGTTCCTACAATAAAGCTGCTTTCCCTTCTCTGTGTTGTTCAGTTTGTCCAGAAAACCCAGTCTTTTTTTGTTTAGGCCACAACATTATTGTCAGATAAATTGGGATTAAACTGAAGCAGAGGTACAAAGGTCCATACCCATGTCCATATCATGATTTTAAAACAGCCAGCAAATTAACACTTTTACTTTAATAGTAGTTTATGTGGTAATATTAGAGAGAAAGAAACTGCACAACATCCCGAGCAGTTTCCTCTGATGCCCATAAAAGGCCATTTCCAGCTCTAACCCACATCCTAGTGAAATATCAAGTCCTCCCCAGACCCTTGCCACAGGAAACAGCCCATAAGCAGGGAGCAAGTAGCCTTCCTGTTTTCAAAGACGACTCCTGTGGCATGCCGAGCTGTTCCCTCCTTTCCCTCTCTCTCTGCACATCTGGCTCGCCTTCAGCAGTGCAGCTGCCTCATCTGGCTCCAAAAAGCTGTGCTATTGAGCATAAAATGACTTTCACTTGCTTTTCGCGGCAGGGTTTGTGTGAGAAGATCGCAGCTTCCTTGAGTGAATGGATCATGAAACTACTACACTGCTGATCTCAAATCAGCCAGAACAACTGATTTCAATTCAAAACTATCTGCCCCTTGTGATGAGCTATAGAGCTTTTAAATCAGTTGCTGGGTTAAATAAATTAGTTGCAATGGAGGAATCAACAATGTCAATAAAAATGACTCTTCACAATACGAGTCATGCGTACCTAGTCCCATGTATTTAGCATCTGCTGAAGCTGTGATAAAGATCTGCTGATTTGTTTGCTAGAGTGAAAAGTTGAGTTGCTATGGAGAAGTCATTGACATAATGTTCCTAATGTTCCTCAACATGAGCAAAATAAACCAACACCAACGTCTCTATTATTTTCCTAAGCTGAGAAAGAGATATGTCAACTTAACAGCTTGGTTAACAGCCTGGTGGCTATGGCAGGTTCAGTGATACAACAAGTAAAATAAACCCACCTTCATGTATCTATCATTTACCAAAGCTGGGATAGATTTCAGACATTTTGGTTGCTAGGGCAAAGAGTTGGGTTGATAGCGCTGTCACTGATTTAGGTTGTTACTATGATTTACATAAACAAACCCCCATGTCTTTATGGTGTTTTTTCTTGGTTGCCTTTTCCCATTTATTTTAAATGGCTGTTATTTGTCAATAGTTAAAATTCAACCCTTTCTTGAGCCTAGGGTTCAAATACTTGTGCTGAGTGGTTAGTATGCTCTTGCTGGTGACCTCTGCAAGTGTGGTCAGTTTCAGATACAGTTTTCCAAAGTTTGTCCCCAAGTTAAGTCAATGGAATTGGTTAAGAGGGTTAAACAGCATTTTCCTGAATTCCTTTAGTATCAACAAGTTTGGGTGTCTTGGCAAAGATTGTTTGAAAGGTCTAGGAGGAGATGTTTTTGTCCAGAGCAATTTTTTGTCAAGAGCAAAAGACGAATAACAATATATTGGCTTTGACAAACTCAACAATTCAAAGTGCACATCCATTCACCTTTTGTCATAAAGTTGAGCCTTTTCTTCCTAAAATATCATGTGCAGGCATTTCCCAAACTAAACCCAGAATCGCAATAAATTGGCATTCCCGATTCCTCCTTGCTTCTATTTGATTCTCCTAATTGTCCTCCTAAATCTCTATTTGATTCTCCATGATCACCTGGTTTGGTCTAGTTACCATAATTTACGAGAGTCAGTGGTGTGCCCCGATAGTGTAGTGGTTAGTACGCTGCATTTTGGAAGCAGCAACCCCAGGTCAAGGCAATCTTTGAGATTTAATTCTGAGGAGCGCTGAGCCCTTTTAAGGGGCAGTCATGGCCCAAGTGATTGGATGATTGACAAGAGACCAAAGGGTTGCCGGTTTGATCTCCTGGTCCACTGGGAGTCGAAGGTGGGATGAGTGTTGAAACTCTCTCCCACCTGTGACAACCATTAATGTGGGGGCCTTGTGCAGGTTAAGGCCGGCAGCTCAAAGCATAGCAGCAGCTATGGCGGCCCACTGCTCCCGTTGTGTGTTCACTGTGTGTTTGTTTATTGCTATGTGTGTCTGCACTTGAATGGGTAAAATGCAGAGCACAAATTCCTTGTATGGGAATTTACATATTTGGTCCTAATATCACTTTCCCTTTCATGAGAACTCTCACAGTACCTGTTTCTGTTTGCCCTAAATGCAATCTGCTACCACCACATGCTATCTACAACCAATACCTGCTACCACTTCATGCTATTTGCAACTAACCTACAACCACTACATGGTCCATGCTATCTGCTATTGCTTTCTGCCACCTCTACCTGCTGTCTGCTTTTGCTGCCACTACTTAATATCTGCTCCATTAACAAGCTGCAACAGCTTCCTACTATCCGCTCCCATTAAGTGCAATTAACTACAATCGCTCCTTACCACAGCCTCCCGCTTTCTGATAATGTTGTCAGTTAATTACCAAAAGCCACTTGGTTTACTCTTTTTTAAGCCCTTTTAAAGTGCAAAAAAATCTTGCTCATAGTCAGGACCTCTTTTTAAACAACCTTTTGTTTACCTTTTGTTTACCTTTTGTCCCCTTCACCAAACATTTGTCAGCGTAACCCATTATAGAGGCTGTAATTCAGGGTGAAGTATTGCATTAATAAACCCAACTCCAGCAGCACAGGATGATTTCCCAACACAGCCTGCTCCACTCCCACACACTTCTGACATTCCAAGTGAGGCCCATAGAGCAATGCTGGCAGGCGCATACACAAACCCCAAGGCCAAGAACACGGGAAAACAGAGGAATTCATGAAAACAACTCTGACCTCAGCTTCCATCATCAAATGGTCCTCAACTGTGCTGTGCTAGAGCTGAAGGTGTATATGTGGTTCAGTCACTTACTCTGAGCAGCCATTCTTTTGTCTTTCTCTTTTAACAACAAGTGTGAGATTTCACATGTGTATACTGTGGGTTTGTTCTTGTGTGATTAGAATGAAACAATGAATACTTCGGTTAATTCTAAGAACACAACTAAATGTATTTGATTAACTAGGCATTCTGAGATCGTTTTGTTGGGCTAGCCTGGCTGGAAAAGGTGTGTTTGCATGTAGTGTGAGTGCTATCCATGACTGCAAGTGGAACTGGAAGTGTAACATTCCTTTAGTGACTCATTTTCCTTAATAATGCAATAAAGGGATCACTTTGGTGAGATGCAGAGGTACAAGACTTTTTCGACATTTACTTGGACACATTTGGAAAGGCATAGTAAAATATGAATTCAATTATGTTCAAGAGTTCTTCTCTTCCTGGTTCTTTTAATATAGTCACCTCAGAATGGTTTAAGAGCACAGTGTATAGGGAGTAAAGTCCCTATACACTGTATAGGGACAAGTAAAGTTTTGGAGTGATCGCACAGGGGGACGTAGGTGAGTACGGAGCAAGGAGCGAGTGTGGAGCTGGAAAAAGCTATGCCTGGGTGGTGTGAAAACGCAAGAACCTGAGCGAGGGCAATATTGTGATGTCTGCTACTGCTACATGCTATTCGAATAAATTATGAAACAAGGCCAATTCTGTGTTGTAGTGTAACGTGAGTCAGACATGTAGTCGCGGTTGTGCAGACCGATGCAGCTTTGATTCCTGATCTAGACATCTTTCTCAGCCCTCTTTGTTCTCTCCTTCTCCTGCTTTTTATTTCCTGTTTTCTTCACTGCCCTACCTGAAAAAAAAATCAATAAAAAAAGGTACTGGCCATAAGCATACATCTTAAAAAAGCTCAAAAATACAAAAAATAATCATCCCAAGGCACTCAAAAAATTATTAATCTGTACATTTTGAGACTATCATTCTTCTGCCTTATCTCGACACTAGAAGACACGTGTTTGTAGCAAGAGAAACTGATAACAGTCTGTTTCCATCCTGAAGTATACTACTAGTACACATCAAACCGCAAGTGAAGTAAACACAGGGTGAGAGTAGCTTATCATTCCCTTGCATGCAAACAGCAGCTGCATCCGTATAGAGCCAGGCTCAAGAAGAGTTCAAGGCTGCAGCCGATCAGCACGTTTGAACACTCCAGCTTGGGTGAATGTGATCATGTGATTCTGTAGTAAACAATCTCTGCCTCTCTTGATTCTAAAGGGAAAGAGTGACCATTTGTGTACATCTCTCCTTTTTGCTTCATCTATTAGAATATGAAATTGTAAAATATCTGCAATATGTGGTAGAAATCAATCAGAACAGAACTTAAAGCCTGTTAGAATCAAAACACTGATGTCTCAGGTTGTGGTTCAGGCTCAGGTCAAGTGAGTTAATGGAACCGGTTTGTCTCAGGATCAAGGCTTAAAGGCAACTGTGTGTCTAGCGACAGACAATTCATTGCCATTCCACCACAATGCTCAAGAGCCCTACAACCAAAGAACCTGATGGAAGCACAAAGAACTGTCATTAAGAGTCCATTAGTAGCAAGCCAAGCACATCTCACAATGGTTTCCTTATGGCCGCTCTGGAGTTCAGATCCTGTTGAATTCCAGAGAAGTCGTTCCAGGTTCATATCTCACTGACGCCAAACACAACACTTAAGCAGCCTTTGATTCACTGAAAATCCTTTGAATTTACTAAACACTGGCAACTTGGCAAGTACAAAATAAAAGTGTTGCTTCAGCCAAACATGCTTTCATCCACAATCATCCTGCACAGTGTGCAGGGTTTTGCATGTTACCTTAAGATTGCTTCATTGTGAATTGAACATGCCTCAGGTGAATGGAAGTGAATGTGGCACTGCAACCAGTCCAGGGGGCACCAGAGGTAAACAGGCACCAGCAGATCTTTGTGAATCCAACTATTGGTATTATAATTGAATTAGGCTCTGTGTTGCATTTTTCCAGTGATACAATCCAACCATCATCTACCTGTGTCCATCTGCATGGTAAGGGTAACAGAGTTACATTGGTTGAAAGGCAAGCCACACCCTTCTAAAGATACTTGAGAGCCTTCACTACACATATCCATTTTTTTTCTCACACCATGTAAAAAAAAAAAAAAATGTAAAAAACATTGAATGTCAGTATGGCATCATACTGACATTCAAACACCCATGAAATGCTGTAATGACTCTACCAAACAAACAGGTGGCAGTCAATTCATGGAATTTTAAAAATGATTATTTAACACTGTGTGAGCAAAAACAAAAGCGCTTTTGTTTGGGGATCAAATAGGAATCATGCGGATGTAAACCTGTACCTGCTGTAACCCACAATAAAAAAAGACAGCAAGATAGTCCTAGCATCAGCACAGCAGTGAAGCAGCATGACAACGAAAAACCCTACCCCCTGGACAAAAAAAAATGATCCTGTTCACTGATTGTATCAACTAAGTATTGTATACCTATCGTAACAAAGAGTGCTGATCGTATCAAATATGATTCACCTTTGTTGGCGTAAATTCATAAACATGGTTCTGCGGCTACATGCGGATGGGCTGCATAACCACGCAGAAAATTACCTGTTTTCAAAATAACAGGTAAGTGTAGACAGGGCCTGACTTTGGACTCAGCACCCTGATAATATGCAAAAGGACCAGTGATCTTCAAACTATGGGGCACTAGAGACCCCTGTGCCAACATGCTGCTGGTAAATGGCAGAATCTTCCTTTTGTTTTTGGATGTGGAAAAACATCCAGAGGAAGCTAAAATAAGAACAGGAAGGAAGTGGGGGGCAGGGTGGCAGTGATGAGCTAAGTAGAGGATGAGAAAGAAAGGAATGTTCCCTTTTCACTCCATTCACACACAAACACTCTGCGTGTGAGCGTAAAAGAGGATTTTAATGGACTTCCACTGTGTTCATCAGGTTAATAAATCAGTCTATGGGCTAACACTCAGTTATTTGTACCCATTGTAAAACAAATATTCATTTGCTTTTGTTTTTAAGGGAACATCCGTCATAGACAACCACTGGAACTCTGACAACCTAAAACCTACAAAGAATTTTGAGCATTTCTTCATTTTCTCAACCTCTGGCAACCCTAACCATTAACTACGAGCACTTGCTCAGAGTCAAACAGAGAGTCGGTGCACGTTTTTCGTTTTATGCAGCTATTCTTCTGTCAGCTTCTGTGGTTCAGTGGATGATGAGTGGTTGCACTATGGGACCTGGGTTTTAATAATCTAAAGCGTTTGAGATAAACCTTTAAAATACATTTAATAATGGTTTGAGAGTACCCTAAATTAGTTCCAACATATATCAATGCTTGTGGAAAGCTCCAAAAGGGCTAGGTTACAGCCGATTTCTCCTAAAACAAAACATGTACGATGAATTTAAGAGGGAGAGCCCAGTTTCAGCTACTGTAGGGTTTTGTACGTCATCTCTTTAGCTAATAATTTCTCTCCTACTCTCTCTTAACACTTTCGGCTTTGGAGCAATTTTTTAGTTTTCCCGATTCTTCAAAAGCTTCCTCTACCCATAGAGATTGGCTTGAAACAGGAAGAGAAGAGGAGGAATAGAGAGCTCTTGTACTGTGAGCAAGGAGCCTGGGAACTTGCAGTGGTTTGGCCTGAGAGATAGAAATATCCTGAATCCAAATGTAAACAGCCCTGATCTCTGAAGGAGCCGAAAGGAGCCCTGATTTGACCTCACATTCCAGCCAGGCTTCAGCTCCGCCATCAGCAGAACAGCGACCGGGTGAAAGGATTTCAGGATTCAGCTCGGCTGAATCAAAGACCAGCAGCTCTACAAGCTTCATCTCTGTGCTCTGGGGTGTCGAAATTATAGATGCACATTATGAAAAAACAACATGTTTGTGAACATTGCTGCAAGCGTGTCTTAAAGATTATCAGGTGGATCACATGATTTAACTGCCTCTCGAATAAAGAGGAACTTGCCAGTGGAGGATTATTTGGAACACACAATGCCCACACGGGCAAGACTGAAATGTCATTGTGCTGCTTGATGGCAGACATACTGTTATCTGAAATGTAATGTGACAGACAAGACAAAACATATTAATCACCTCAGAACAAATGTATCACGTACTGTAAGAAATATAGACAAAGAGTCAACGGTTACTGTCACTGGAACAGCTGAAGCCAAAGTGAGCAGATATTGGGTGCTGATGTACCAGAGAGCAGGAGGCCGCACATGCTCAGCCATTATCATTGGGAGAGCCTCAATAGTATGTTCCGGCCCGAAGGACCTTTTCGTCCGCCTTGCAGCCTTGATTTATTTTTAGCTCAATTAACCTTCTGAAATGAAACTTCTTATAATGAAACCTTTCAATGGATATGAAACTATTTCCCCAATTCACAGTGTTATATGATTTTATATCAGTATGACACTTAGGAGGGGCCGCTGTAGGCTCAAGATGACAAGTAAGAGATAAATAAATGTTCCAGGATCTCTTAAAGTTAAAGAGTCTTAAAGAGTCTACAGCTATCCCTTCAACATTGGGTCTAGGAGGGAGCATTATTGATGACATCAGGCAATCAAACACGTCACATGTTTTGTTTTGTGTCCAATAAAATATGTGCTCCAGCGCTGATAGAGGTGAAATGTTTTAGAAATATGAGAGCAAAGCAATAAATGAAAATAAAAGCTAGTGTGATCAGTAAGAAAAACCTGCAAGTATTTAATAGAATGTTTCGGAAAAGTCGATCTATAAACTGATGAGCTCACTTATCAAAATTACTGATACTGATACATGACAGGCCTCGCTGTCCATGATGTGTAAAACCATTAAGCGACCTTGTGTGGAAAGCTATGTTTTTGGTAAACCACGAAAACAACATCAGAGCAAGCTGAGCAGAAAATCCTCTGGTCAGAGTGGTTTGGCCTATTGTGAACAGAAGATGTCTGTGACTGCCGTTTTTCCTTGTGGTGATGGTTTGCATGCTGCAAAATGATCATTGTGCTGTTTCTAAATGGTCCTTTTGCAGATAGCTTTTGTTTCGTGTGCTACCTCCACACCCCTTTAATTTTAGTCTTTAGAAATCCAAACTGCTGCCACAGCTCTGATTTAAATTAGAATGGGGTGTCCTCATTATCCTCGGCACTCAGCACTTCTGTAACCTGTTTGTTCCTGAGGTTCTTGTGAGTTCTTGCGAGTAATCACAGCACTCCACTGATTTTAAATCATCCCTTGTTTGAATTGATTCAGTGTGAACAAGTTCACAGTAAATAATTATATCCCTGCTATTGAACTTTGTTCAGCGTACTGGAAACTATCCACAATCCAAACATTAACGTAACATAAAATAACATACATTTTAAAGATTGGATAAATAAATGACTAAATAAATGATTGGGAAAACAAGGGTTTCTTTCTATACTGGCACTGTGCTTTTTACAATGCAGGACAGACCAGGGGGGTATTCCAGAAAGCTTGGTTAACTTACCATATGATAAATCATAACCTCTGGGTTGATTTACCCTAAACAGGCATACCATGAGTATGTCGGTTCCAAAACACCTGAGAAGAGTTAGTTTAATCAACCTCCAACTGGTTACCCAGAGTTAATGCGCGTGCACGGTGCATATATAAAGACATTTTCAACGGATCGCCGATTTCACGAGTCACCATGGAAAGTCAAAGCGAAAAAAAGAGAGCGGCGTATTTCACAGAGGCGGAGTTGGAGGTTTTAATGCACGCTTATGAGGAGTTTAAGCCAATAATATTAAAAAGAAGCAATACAGCTGCATCAGCTAAAGCAAGAGAGTTGGCTTGGCAAAAAATGTTTTCTGTGCTAAGCGCAGAACTGCGGTTTGTCACATTCGCGATATGCGGTTTTAAAAGACGTGTTAAATAAACTAACGAAACAATAGAAAAACGATAACGCTCTTTCAAATATTCATTAGGGTATGCAAACACATCAATACGCGGTCTTATAACCCTCTC
>SRMA01026479.1:156387-200074 GCA_007224835.1 Danionella cerebrum | reverse complement strand
ATTCAGAAAGTATTTCTTTCCTGCTGCTGTGCTACTTCACAAAAAACAATAATGGCTCTTTGTACAAATCCATCTATATATATACTTTATATCATTTTTTGCAGTTTTTTTATGTATATTTAAATTTTTTTGTTTTATATTTCATATATTTATAACGGTTTCTATACGTACATATTGTGTGTAAATGTACTATATACTATATTTTTATTAAATTTATACCTCGACTGTCTCCTCGCGAGAGACAGTGCGAGAAAATCCCAGTAGATCAGCAGTTTCTGAAATACTAAAGGCCAGCTCGTCTGGTACCATGCCACAGTCAGTCACTTAATTCCCTTTTCTTCCCAATTCTCACACTCAGTTTTAAATGCAGCAGATTGTCTAGACCAAGTCCACATGACTAAATGCTCTGAGTTTCTGCCATGTGATTGGCCGATTAGAAATTTGTGTTGAAAAGCAATTACACAGGTGTACCTAACAAAAAAAGCCGGTGAGTGTAATTAAATGGTACATAAGCTGGTACATTATTGTTGTTAACAAAACGCTAAGATGGACATCTGAAAGCAAAAAAGAGCTCATAATATTTGGACTGAATTTCTATAAAGAAAATAATAGAATTATAATAATATAATTCATGTGATATCTGAATGCTTTGAACCATAAAACCATCAGGGCATCAGTGTTACTAAAACATTTCATCTTCTAGCTCCACTGTCCTGATGAGTGGCTGGGAAGTGAATGTAAAGGCACTGAAAGTAATGGTGAATCTAGCATTTCTGTTCGATGCTCCAAACAATTCTGTTAAGAGAACAGTGAGGCGAGAAAAGATATTAAGAGCTGTGGCAGTCGTTTGCAGCTGACCGTGAGAGGAAGTGAACACCTAGAGCGCTCGGGACCCTGAGCCTCACGGACACACACCTGAAGAGCACTTTCCCACAAGGGTTGAATTTCATAGAGTTCAACAGAGCCGTGCAGAGATTTCCTCATCTATTTGTGTTAAAGTGCTCTATTTAGTGGAGCAGGAAAAACCGGACAACTTCAGGGAGTTTCTGTGTGCTTAGCAGGAGACGCTGTGATTTACACATCGCCAACCTGTGTAAAGAAGGCAAGGTCAGACCAAACCGCCTGAATCTGGACCAGTTTCGAACCTTGAATCTGATCTTCGTGATACAGCGCAAAAGCTAAATTCAAGGAAACTGAAATGTTTATTTTAAGAAAATGTTTTATTTTTAGCTATTAAAGCTCAATTTTCTGTTACAATCAATACATTAGACAGGCAGCTCAACTTGAACCCATTTTGGGAGTTTTCACAAGAAACAGTGATTCCCTATTGAGGACATTCAATGAGAGGTTTGGACTCGTTTTAATCTAAAGGTTTATTTCATAACAAAAGGAAATACATCTTAGATTTAACCTTTAGAAGTTTGTAGTTAAAATATAGTGTGTAGGTTTCAAATGTTTATTAGATTTGATATTTTTTTTTGTTTAACTGAACTTTACAAAAGTTATGACCCATAATTTGCAAGGTACTTCAATTCAAATAAGACAAAACGCACAATCATCTTTCAGTTTAATTTTACAGATCCTAAATTGGTGCCATCTAGAGGTGAAAAGAAGGAGTGAACCTTAGAAGTACGATACCAGTTTTGTCTTTTCATTGAGAATTGCAAATTAATTTTTTAGAAAAGGCAGTACTTTCTAAATTCTCCATATACCATATTTTTCAGCTCATAAGACGCACCGGCACATAAGACGCACCCAATTTTAAAAGAGGAAGATCTAGAAAAAAAAGATTCTGAACCAAATGCTGTTGTAAAATATTTTATATCAACTGTGTAAAAGTTAACAGCCAAACATGTAACATGAACAGACAGTAAACAGTAAAAGTAACAAAAAAAAGGCTGTAATGTTTTTCTTTGCCCCCACTCATCATTCTAAAGTCCACCATTCGTTATCACCATCACTGTTCCAGTGCAACATTGCCCCCACATTAGTAATACCATAATAGCCAGTAACATTGTCACTACATTACTAATAATAGCTAGTAACATTGTCACTACATTACTAATAATAGCTAGTAAGATTGCCCCACATTAGTAATAATACAGTGGTTCGCAAACTTTTTTAGTTGAGCCCCCTTTTAAACCTTTAAAAGAATCTGGGCACCCCCAGATGTAAAATAATAATTATTTAATAATTAATTTAATGTAAAATAAATGTAACTACTCCTTAATGTTAAATAACTCATTATTTATAGCTTATTTAAGTGGCAATTCGGTTGCATGGTGTTAAGATATGATCCTTATGCGCTCTTACCTGGTTAGGAACACTACCTAATTGCAGAGCACGTTACGTTTGTTATCTCGTATGTAAATGTGTGAGATCTACCGTTGAGAGATGATTTGAGTTTGAGTTTATTAAAGAGGAGTTTCAGTCATTGAGAGCATTTTGTTTTCCTCACGCGAGCAAGAGAGAGAGAGCTCACGGCAGCAGTTCCGCTCGTGAGTACGGATGCGGAAGAACCGCTGCGGCTACCGTAGCCAAGGCATTGTGGGAAATGTAGTTTTTTTTCTCGTTTTCGTTACGACCACGCTATGGCAGAGATGGGTGAAGACGTCAGCGCGCAGCGCTGGGTGTACAAATATGGCCGCGGCTTCGGCCTAGCTCAGGAGCTCCGGAGCTCTTACGCCTCTAATACGGCCGTGACCGGACTTCGCTGCGCTCTGCATTCGGACGATAAGACGCACCAACTTTTCCCCCTCAGTTTTGGGGAAGAAAAATTGCGTCTTATGAGCCGAAAAATACGGTAGTTTACAGTATATTGAAGAAATTATCCATAAACCACACTTTACCTTTATAGGGATCTCAGTGAAAAGATGAATTAAAGTCTAGAAAGTGTTATTCCTCCTCAAAAGATGATTCCATTATCTATAAGCATCTATAAACCTCTATATTCTATAGATACTGGAAGCAAGGGAGACAGATGTTCATTGATCTCATGGTTGAAGTGAATGATCCTTACGCATCTAGAGCAGGTTTCAATCAGAAAATTAACACACAGCTATAAAACATTTTAGAGCCAAGAAACTCACTGCGATGTGTGAGGAGATCTTCCCGTCCGTCTCAGTCGAGCTCCGTGCTTTATGTTCTCCGTTTGTTCTGCTGTATTCTGGCGGATGCTGCGAGGCTCTGCTGCTCTTGCTCTTCCGGTTCCCTGGGCCCTGCTGCACAATGTTTAAGAGATGGAGGGTACTTTCGTGTTCCCGGTCCGAGTTCTCAGCCTGGCCTCGTTCGTAGCGGTCCTGGCAGGCAGAGTGATGTCGCCGGCACAGCTCAATCCGGGCACGCAAACGTTCTACTATGGCGCTGTGGAGCTGAGGAACAGCGGATCCTCTGGAAGCAGAGAGTGCTGGGATCGATCCTCCCATCCCGACACCCAACATTGAAGCGAATCCACTTGGGGGGGCTTGCGTCGGAGCTGCTTCTCCCATGAGCACAAGATGCCTCTGGATTAACCCTTTAAAGATGTGAAGAGGTGTCACTTTTTGATAAGGTTCATGATGTGCAATGAAAAAAGAGCATTTCATCAAGTTTTCAACATCGGTTTAAATATATTGTTTTGCCTCAGTGGATAAAGTTTTTGAGTAAGCAATAAAAATGTTTGAAAACATCAATTCTATTTATTGTTTGTTTGAGAGGGAATACACAACTGAATTCTGTAGTCATGTTCTCAAGATGTTCAAAATAAACAAATACATGTTAGATGATCTTAGATGTGCAATCAAATGATAGAACCAAAGCAATTATATTTTGCTGCTAATATTCAGCAACAGACTTGCTTTGTTGTGGAAATTGTGGGAGGGGCACTGCCTAAATATGGCCACTTTTGAACTTGTGAGGTGCGAAATTTGATGAAAGTTAATTTGTTTTTTGGTATCTATCTTCAAAAGTGCAGTTCTTAGAGTGGAAGAACCAGACCTCTGAGTCGGAGCTGCAAACAGTCAGCACCTAGAATCCACTCATTTAGGTCTTGAATTGCAGCAGGTTGTGGTGCCTCGGTATCTCTATTTTTTAGTCTATGTGATCTCATTGCAGTCAGACATTTTTGTGTAAGAAAAAAAAACATTTCAAACACGTTCAAGTTCAGGAGTTGTATGGTTTAATCAGAAATTCAATTGTTTTTCATTTGAGGTCATTTATATTGTGTGAAATATTCTTTATAAACAGATTTCCAAAAGGGGTATTGTAGCATTTCACTAAATAGCATTTCCATTAGAACTGTAGAGTTAAGTGATATTTAGTTTGCTGCTGTAGCGGTGGTTTGGGTTAGCTACAAGTCAGAAAAACCGGAGCAGACACTTGCAGCAACTCGTCTGTTAAGAGGCGTGGCAAACGTGTTTGTGGGCGGAGCCTAGTGCGGGACTGCTGGACTTTGTTGATGGACACAAATACTGGAGCAACATTTACGCCGTTTTTCAAATATATTTAGTGTTTTGTATATAAAAAGTATGAGTTTAAAGATTTGCTTTTGTCTTTTGTTTGAAAAGGTGAGGGAGTCTCACCAGTTCAAAGTGAAACATGGTCATTTCACATCACTGTTTTGAAGCTCAGCTGAACATAACTACAACTATAACTATGTTTGAACGATGTATATGAGTAAAACGTTCTTTTAAAAAAGCACAAAATTACCACAGATGTCAAAACAACAGAACATATGCGCAGGTACCTTTTTGTGTTGCTTGAGGATCCAGAACATGGTTTTGAAGGGTAAACCTTTAATAAACACTAGACAGGAGAACTGCAATTATCCATGAGGTCCTCGTCGTGCTCCCTTTCACCTCCATGCAAGCTGTAAAAGATCATTCAACAAAGAATAAAGAGTGACGCTCCTGCCGCAAGAAATGATCGATATCCCGCGAGACAAGCGATGGCTTCTCGACGTGTTTAAAGATATTCCCGACGAGTTCTGTAAGCTAATGAAACCGAAGACAGAGAAGTTCGAGAGAGTTCAGGCCAGGTGAGAACACTCGCCATCCTTCTCAAGCTTCTGCTGGTCCTCGAGCTGCTTGGTGGCAGCGGGGCGCAGGGGATCGTCAGCAGTCTCCAGAGCTCCACACAGACTCTCATTGTGTGAGATCGAGGGGGAGCGGAGATGGAGAGAGCTGAGCTGTTGCAGACTCTAGTGGCGATGGCTGTGAAAGACATGTACAGGAATGCGTTTCTCCAGGTCAGAGAGAATGGGCGTAACGGGACATTCCCTGACACGCCCACCCCGCGTCACGCCCCGTTACTCCGCCAAAGAGCAAATGGATGCTCTGAGGTCCAGGTAGGATGAGGAGAAACCGATCAGATTGTTTGGAACCAACACTAGCACAGGCATAACTCTTTAATAACGGCACAAATACATTAAACCAAGATGAAATTAGATCAAAATTGCTTCGTCAAAGCAAATAAGAAAGACATTTTCAGGGAAAGAATTGAGTTCTGCTTGTTATAGAACTTTAAGCTTTTCAAATCGTGTCAGTTAACAAGAGATGTCAGCGTTCAAGTTACTCCCGTGTCTTGCAGTCACAGTCAGTCACGCGGCTGTGTATAACACACTGTGGTCAACACTGCTGGCGGGCAGCATATTATTAAGAGTGTCTGAAGGACAGTCAAAATTTGAACTACATTGGTGCACAGGCGAGACACAGGCTATTTTTGCTATTTTATTAAACGTACAAAATTGCAATTTAAACATATGATTAACAAACAATAAATCAAGAGGTATACATTACTTAGAATGTATAATTTATTTCTATAATTATATTTTGCCAAATGCATAATTTTACCCACGACCCACCGATGATGAAAGCTCCAGTATAATCATTAATATGAGTTATCTCCCAAACTGTCGTATGCGTTTCTTTTTATATGTTTGAAACAAAAATAATAAAACATAATGATGCAGAGTGGGGATCGAGTAATTTCTGATTAGATCATTAACTGATTTTATCCCATTTATTAAGAAAAAAACGATTTCCGATATTTTTCTGCTATAACTTTAATTCTTAAAAAAAATTCAATTGATGTTCTATACCCATGTTTGGGTAAAAAATAAATTGTTACAAAAAGATTTAAAATTACTATAATAATATTTGTGAAAAAGTCCTAAGTAAAGGAAAATTTACCCTGAAAGCTTATTGGAATCAGTTTAAATAGCACTAGGTGAACTTTTGATCCATAGACTGTCCTTACGGACGCTTTTATTTTGACGGGGTGACGTCATAAAAGAGCGCTGACCTAGCATTTCGGGTGCGGCGAGTGAGCCGTTATTTTCAGGCAAGTTACTCTACGATTAGGCTTATTTATGCTTTTAAAGCTCAAATCGATCAATAAAATGTGTCTTTTTAGATCGGGGATACATTTATTCTAAAATTGCTAGCTTCGGATTTAAACGTTTAACGGTTTTCCATTTTATTCAACCACTTTGAATGTGAAATAACTGCTTGGCTCCAAAGGGCTCCTACAGATTGCTAATAAATATGACTTAAAGGGAGTCAACATGGATGACTTTCAGTCATTTATAAGCAGTAGATGTGAGAAGTAATTTTAATTCCTACAGCTGCAACACGCACTCAGTTAAACATAATTTAAAACACTTGTTTTATGTAGTATTTGTCTCTCTCCAGGAATGATGCCTGTGAAAAACACGGACAAGAAGAAATTTCCAGAAGGTCATCGGCCCGTTCAAGTGTACAGACCGTTCAAGTGTACAGAATGTGGGAAGTGTTTCAATGATAAAAGAAATCTGACCCGGCACATAGCGATTCACACTGGAGAAAAGCCGTTCATATGCAAAGAATGTGGGAAGTGTTTCCAGGATCATGGGAAGCTCCGAATGCACATGAGGACTCACACCGAAGTGGAGTCTTTCAAGTGCCACGAGTGTGGAAAAGGGTTTTCGTTACATAGATACCTTAAAAGCCACTTAAGGATTCATAAAGTAGAGAAAACTTTCAAGTGTGAAGTTTGTGAGAAATCTTTTAGTGAACGTCAACAACTGAAACGGCACGGAGTCACTCATGCTAGAGTGAGGGCTTTCAATTGTAAAGTGTGTTGCACATCTTTTAACAATTTTGAACAATTTAAAGACCACATGAAGATCCACACTGAAGAGAAACCCTTCAAGTGCCAGAAATGTGGAAAGTGTTTCATGACGCACACAAAAAGGAGAATTCACATGAACTATCACTCTAGAAAACAGTTGCACGCTTGTCATCTCTGTAGCAAGAAGTTTACAAATCAAAGCATCCTTTATGACCACGTTAATATTCACATGGGAAACAAACCTTTTATGTGCAAAGAGTGCGGAAAACGTTTCTTTGGGCGTAAATACCTTTCTGAACACACAAGGACTCACAAGGATGCGTGCACTCAGTGTGGTAAGACATTCTCAAGTAAACAATCACTCGCTAGCCACATGAGGATCCACACAGGAGAGAAGCCTTTCGCTTGCACACAGTGTGGAAAGAGCTTCACGGATAAAGGAGGCTGCAGCAGACACATGAAGATTCACACGGATGAGAAACCTCACTCCTGCCCTCACTGTGAAAAGACTTTTAGACTTAAACAAGTGTGTACGGCTCACATAAGGACACACACAGGCGAGAAGCCATTCTCCTGCGCTCAGTGTGGAAAGAGCTTCTCTGCTGGAAGTAGCTTTAGATGCCACTTACGGATTCACACTGGAGAGAAGCCACACAAATGCGAACAGTGTGGGAAAGGATTCTCGGAGCGACGATCCCTTACAATCCACATCAGGAGTCACACTGGAGAGAAGCCGTACAAGTGTGAGCAATGTGACCGATCCTTTGCAGACAAAAGTGGACTTAACCATCACACAGTGATCCACTCTGGAGAGAAGAAGTACTCATGTGCCCAGTGTGGAAGATGCTTCGGTCGTCAATCTAGCGTAACCAAACACATGAAAGTCCACAGCAATAAAAGAGATGAACAAAGGAAGACCACGTGAACAGGACAAGATGCTTGTGCATTTTTCCTCCCACGACTAATCTCTATGCATGTTTCTTGCATTCAAGTGTTGGTGGCAGTCATCATTAAATAACAATCCTGAACAAATTGGATTAATACCATCTGCTGTTTTAACTCTTGGAGTTAAAAAAGAGATATGTTTTTTTTTGTCTTTTATTAAAGCTGCAAATAAAAACATTAAGAACTGAAATGTGTTATTTTTAAAATAGCTTCTTTACATAGTTCCCATTAGGGATGGGCAATATTTAAGTCAAAAATATAATAGAATATAAGTTTTCCTTACATTTATGTATTTAGCAGATGCTTTTATCCAAAATGATTGGGAGAAAACACAACCACCAGTTCTTACAAGGTCTGTTAATCCAAAAATTCAGGTGTTTTTAGACCTTTTAAACTGAGGTGGCCAAGACAATTTTTGGTTTGGAAATTTTGACTAATAACTCCTTAACAGTAGCACACACGTAGTAAAAGATCCTGTTCAAAGCTTTTAAATTAAACGGTAAACCTTGTATGAATAAGAAAGCATTCAGATCAATTCCAAACATGTGAATATTAAACAGCAAACCTGGCGTGAACAAAAAACCAAACATATCTCTTTCAATTGTGTCGATACGACACAGTAAGCTTGGCGTGAAGAAGAAACCAGCGGACCTCCGTGGCGCCAAAAGGGAACAAGCAGGTAAGAAGATGAATTAATTTATTTGTTTCACTGTATAAATATTAGGTGTTTAATATTTTGCAGAAAAAAAATGTTTATCTGTAGTTTTATTCAGAATTTTGCCATTCCATCCAACCCTGAGATGAGACATTTATTTGAGCACACTCAATAGTTGATTTGAATAAATTGGTGAATGGAACTAGATTCACTCCAGACAGAAGTGGTATTTAGCTGGATGAGGTGCTCCTCTATCCTGGATTGATGCCTCCTCTGATGTGTTTGGTTTACTCAAAAGAAACTTACCTTTCAAAGGCACATTCTGACACAATCTTAGATTGGGTTCATTACTGCAATCAAATTTTGAAATAAACTCCATTTACAAGATTGGAACGACAGGAAGAAATTATTTATTACAGTTGACACATACAGCAATTGGAAATCATTCATTGTGCAAGTCACATTTGGTCTGAAGAAGGAAACTGAGCATTTGGAGAGTTTGTCAGTATTTTCAGAAATGCTGGTTTTGAGTAGACAGTTTCCAGCTTGTCTTGAATTCCTTCAGAAACTTCAGATTATGGTTCTGTCTCCTGCTGCTGGAACAGCATCCTGCTGACAGTGCTTTGTTTGGGTTTTCATGGGCTTGACGCCATGCTTGCCTTGATGAGATTATTAAACTGAAGGAAAAACTGGTTCTAAAAAAACCCCTGGGTCCATGTGGACATGGCCTAACGCTTGTGTTTCTTTCATTGCTGACAATGAACACACAAACTCGTTTCAAACTCACAATCCAAGAGAGACCACTGCTGACATCCACCGCAAGCACGCCATTCCTTCAAGGTTTCCTTCTCAACATGAACAATGCGGAAGTCTGATGCGTCTAGAAAACCCAAAAGGAAGGTTATTTGATTGGAGAGAGAGCAGTTCTGGAGATTGCAGAAGATCTGAACACAAACCGTCTGCTGTCGTCACTGCTGCCTCGCTGCTGCAGCTTTCACCAGGCTCCTCCGGACACTGATCTTCTGAGGAGAAGAAAGAGTGACTTGACGGAGCGTAATGAGTGAAAGTTGCTCCAGAGACAAACACTGTACCGTTCTCAAACGTTGGGTCAGCAGGCGGTGAATAAATCCTGACGTCTGGACCTAATGCACATGGAACGGTTAATCGTAATCAATCAGAGCAGATCATTCAGAGCAGAGCTCAACGTCACTCACTGATGTGAAAGGAGATCATCTCTGCAGCCTTCAGCACTTCCTCCAACTGTTTCCTTCCATAGAAGGATGGTTTTTTCAGGATGATTCCACTGGGGAGTCCTAGAGCATCTATGGTGATGTTTCCGTTGAGGAGAGACTGGTATGGGAGCTTTCCAAGGCCTCCTGCTTCCCCTGAAATCAGGAACAGCTTACAAGTTATGAAGCATCAAAGACATGCCTCTGAAACAGACAAGTAGTTATGATGGTTGAACCAGGTGCTGGAAACCATCATGTCACCCCTTTCATCAGCTAAAAGTTCATTTCCCCCATGCATCACTCAAGAGAAAGATCACATGATCCATGTGGAGTAAAATACAACAGTACGAGAGCCCCATGCTCCTGAAAAAACCCTTAAGTGTGCCAGAACTTGCACTTTTTACACTATATTACAGCATTTACAGCTCATGTCAGGTTTAGTTTGTTTTGTTGAAATTCAACAGTACAATCGAAAAATGTGACAAGAACTGAATTTAATAGCAAAGTCCAGAGTTTTTCCTCTAAAATACACGTTCTAGGTTGATTGATCATTCTAAACGGCCCACTGAAATTAACATTAGACCTAAAATATGTAACTACTAAACCAATCAATCTGGCAATATAACTACTCTTAAGCTACTCTACCCAACACATTTTCACACCAGAACTAATTCATTCTTAAATCTACAAAAGGCTTCTTTCTGCTTAAAATACATTTTGACTTGGTATTTGCCAACTTGTAGGTTGTGTGGTTTATTTATTGAACTTATATGAAAATATATATAAAAGGTAAGGTTGTGTTGAAGCTGAATCTATTAATTTGGTATTTTTAATTTGGTTATTTGATTTTAAAGTATAATTTTTTACAACAGCTTTTGTGAGGTACTGGGAAGCCATGTGATGAACACATAATCAGCTCAGCACCTCTGAAGCTCTGGTCGTAGAATCATTTTTTCCCCAGGCCTGCCAAGAGACAGTCTCTCCAGTGTGTCCTGGATCTCCCTGAAACCTCCTCACCAAGAGATTTAATTTCTGATCAGGCTGATTCCCAGTGAAATCATTGTGTGGCTTGTTATGGTAAAGGTTTCAAGAGGAGTTATATTTGGTTATTACCGTTGAGTACCGTGAATGTTTGCAGCTATTCTTGACTATCAGGATTGGCTGAAGTAACCTTTGCCAGCAGTTATGCCGGAACCCACGGAATGGATTCTAAATAATCCAAACTGGTCATTTAAATCTACTCAGAGCTTCTGCACATTGCTTCTCTACAGATGCGCGACACCGATCTAGTTGGATTGGTCTCAGTCTGGCTTCCAGAGATATTCGTCCTGGTTTGGTTTTGTTTCTTCTTCATTGAGGTGTAGATCTGACTGGAACCACACATGGCTCCTTTAATGAGCCCCAGCTCACTAGATATACAAATGGTTTTAGTGAGAATTGCAAATGTATGAGGCAAGCCGTCTTAGGGGCACAGGTGGAGGTGTAATGCTTTTGGGTAGACTGAAGTGAGAGCTCACATAGAGCTGCTAATGAGCTCCTGAAGGAATCGATCCAACATTCACATAAGGGATAGTCAGCAACTATTTCATCTGGGATCATGTTGGGAAACGGGAAAGCGGAAGCTCCTGCATATGCAGTGCGATTCTGGATTCTACTACAGACAGAAACTTCAGCTAGGAGGAACTTTTGAGTCACGTGATGCTTTTCAGCCACCACATTGGAGAGGTCAGACGCATAAGCTTTTTGATTGCTCAATATGAAGCAACTGTACACTTTAGGTCAGAATTGCTATAAAGTAAATTAGAGAGCACCCTGCTATAATAAAGATGAGTTTTATAGTGAATTGTTTTTTTGAACAGCTGCAGTTGTCCAGACACAGAGGCTCCAAGCAGTCAAACAAGTAAATTATCACAACATGTTCTTCAATGAAAAGTATTTAATTTAAAAAATAAAAAAGGAAAGCCAAGATGCAACTCTCTGTTTCCTTTGAATGTGAATGATTTACATTTGGTCTGGAGGAGGATGAGTCTCGGCTTGTTGAGATCTTGATGTCCTGATTTCGGTCGAGGATCTGCTGCTGCTGATGCGATCTTGTGTCTCTCAGTCCAGCTTTAGATAGGAGACCAACAGCAGCCCTCCACAAATCAGGTTTTTGTATAAGTGACAGCATATGTTTTAAAAATAAAAAACGCTAAAATAATCCACTAAACCTTGTTCAAACAATTGTGGAAAAGTTGCTGCCTCGCTCTCAACCGAAGCTGTGAGTTTCTACGGTTACCAATGCAATGGATTAATATTACAAGTGAACAAACAACCAGTGCAATTGCAACACTTGCCAGCCAATCAGAATCCAGTATTCAGCCACACCACAGTATAATCATTATTATTGCAAGTCACCTGAAATTAGTTTGGTAAATTTCATTTGTTTACAAGTATTCCTGTTGGTTCAAATGCAAAAGTATTGGTGAGCACTTACTGTATTTCTGGTTGAATAACTCCTGCACACGTTTCACCAGGACGTGTTCTCTTCTGGGAGAAACCACTGGGGACTTTGCTACAAAACAAATGGAGAACAGAGCATCAATCACAAGTCCTTAAGAGAATGCCTCACTTGACGTGACACAAACCTTTTTCAAACCCACAATCCAGATGTGACCAGTGCTGACATGTCTTGCAGGGATGCCACTGCCGCCACTCCTCCAAAGCATTCTTCTCGTCATCAGCGCTGCAAAAGTATGACGCGTCTAGAAAACCCAAAAGGAAGGTTATTTGATTGGAGAGAGAGCAGTTCTGGAGATTGCAGAAGATCTGAACACAAACCGTCTGCTGTCGTCACTGCTGCCTCGCTGCTGCAGCTTTCACCAGGCTCCTCCGGACACTGATCTTCTGAGGAGAAGAAAGAGTGACTTGACGGAGCGTAATGAGTGAAAGTTGCTCCAGAGACAAACACTGTACCGTTCTCAAACGTTGGGTCAGCAGGCGGTGAATAAATCCTGACGTCTGGACCTAATGCACATGGAACGGTTAATCGTAATCAATCAGAGCAGATCATTCAGAGCAGAGCTCAACGTCACTCACTGATGTGAAAGGAGATCATCTCTGCAGCCTTCAGCACTTCCTCCAACTGTTTCCTTCCATAGAAGGATGGTTTTTTCAGGATGATTCCACTGGGGAGTCCTAGAGCATCTATGGTGATGTTTCCGTTGAGGAGAGACTGGTATGGGAGCTTTCCAAGGCCTCCTGCTTCCCCTGAAACAAAGCTTAAAGATATGTGATCCGTTTCATTGAAGCTCATCCTCATCATGTGCAGATCTGACATCATGTGACTAAAGAGTGAAGGATAATTTAGGTTTCTCCCCACAGTTCCATTTTGTTTAACTATGTGGTGTATTATGTTATAACCATTTGAGTATTAAATGTAATATTAAACTGAGAGAATAAATGTGTGAATTGCGTATTTCTTTTATTACTTGAAATTAATCAATAAGATACTTTTATAGACCTGTGTCATCACCCCGGTTGCCTTTTTCTCTGTGCAGAGGATCAAAGACAATCCACCATTGCAGGAGGTGAACGGCTCACGTCGGACATGTGGGTCTGCCAAAAGGCCAGAGGCAAATGGAGCTGCGCCCCAGCTAATTTACATTTTTTAAGAACATATATAAGACAGGTTCACAAGGGAGGGCACGTGAGCTAACGCATAACGACGGAAGTTGTTGTTGTGTAATGCAGTTGGAACACCCAGATATATCTGTAATTAATGTGTTATTTATGAAATTTCTGTAAATATTTGGACTTCAAGCCCTCTCCTACCTTCTCTGGTATATATATATATATATATATATATATATATATATATATATATATATATATATATTCTCATCAAGAGCCATATCAACAGGGCTCTAGACTAACTTTTTGCACTGGTTGCACTGGTGCGCCTAAATTTTTTTCTTAGGTGCACCAGTACAAAAGTTAGGTGCACCCAAATTTTCAACCGCATCACATTTAACACCCCATTTTCACAAGTTCACTTTTTTTAGTTATCTATTTATTTTTTTTTTTTAATCACTGTCCATTTAGACAATATTGACTTGTAAATGATTAACTAACAACCTGGTCAAAATAAAGTTCTTTATTTGAAGCACAATTCTACAAGAAAGGTAACTAAAACTTAATGAAAAGGTGTTTAAAGTGCTTTACTGAGCTGAAATTTAAACTTTAAACTGATTTTGGTCCCCAAGAGCAGCAAATGCTTTCTTTGAAGCAGCATTAATTCCTAATTAAACAAATAAAAACGATAATACAATTTACTACCCAGATCAAGAGTTTATGATGCAGCCTATTTATTTATTTATTCATTTTTTAGTATCAGAATATTATGGTTAATGCAGTAACGAGACGGTAGGCATATTATTGACATAGGCTCCATGACATGACAGGGCTTACCTTGGGCATGAGCATGCTCGACCTCAATGTGTTCAATAATATATTCATCGGTCTTCCTTTACAACTGTACACAATGATGCATTCCTTTGTGGCGATATATGTGCCTCCGTCGATCAGGAATTCCATGTACGCACTGTTCACAATTTGCACAGACGTCTTTTGTTTTCAATGTATCTGCGATGACTCCTATAAATTGGGTGCGCGCGACATCATTGCTGTACGTCGGGTTAACGTTCAAGCCATTTTTCTTCATAAGAATTATTTCAGACTTGAATTTAGTGAAGGGGAGTTCTTCTTTTGCAATATTGTAGGCAACGAAAAACGTAATTCTCATCTCGGCCTCGTCTGATGATCTGTTTGCTGCTGCCTGCCGCTGTAAGGCAGTGGGGAGAGGGGACACTTGAGCGGTGCATTTATCGCGGCATGTTATGTGTTTTATAGAAAAGTTTATAGTTTCAATTCTAAATGTATTAGAGCCAGTCACAGGGGAGGTTGATGGCTCCGTGTCAGAGCATTGGTTATGATTTTCACGATCAGGCCCTAACTTATCTTTCTTAATGAAAAATCTTGTCAATCGTTCTTTTCATCTTCTCTCGTAATCCGCGGCTACATCCACTGTTTACCTGATGGACTCACCTCTCTCTGTCTGACTGCATCACATGCATTTTCAAACGTACGTTCACACACATACAGGAATATCTGGACCACGGCCAATCAGAGGGGGGGTGGGGCGTGATACGCTCTTCACTATCTCTGATTGGTTTAGACCACGATATGGGCCTAATGTGTGTCTGTTGTTGAACAACAGGGAGACTCACGGAGTTTCGTTTTTTTCCCCTCGAACGACGGGTCGCACCGGTGCAACCTTTGATTTTTTTTAGTCGCACCATTGAGAAATTAGGTCGCATATTCGACCAAATTGGTCGCACTCTAGAGCCCTGTATGAAGTGTTTTTCTCCTCCATTTCCATCCCAGATCACTGAGTGCAAGAACAGACAGCACTTACGGTATTTCTGGTTGAATAAATCCTGGACGCGTTTCACCAGGACATCGACCGGTTCTTTTCTGACAGAATCGACAGGAGAAATCACTACAAACATAAAAGAGAGAGACGATCATCTGACTGAGTGTTCGCTGGTTCATGTGTCTACAAAAGGAATATAACTTCTCTGTAATAACAGGAAAGATGTGGATGAATACATTAAATTTATTTCCAGATAATTTACTCCAGCTTCTGCAGACCTATGTTCATTAGGGTTAAGAATTAAATTAAAGGGTTAAGATTAAGAATTAAAATAGAACCATAAAAATCACTGTAAAAAGTCTAAAAATGTAAACAATTCCTGAAAAAATTGTGTTCAGATGAAAAAATGGCCTTCAAATTGACTACATTTTTAAAAATATAAGCATGTATCATTCTCAAGGCTCTACAGTATTGTGAATCATCATTTCCACTAACATTTTTTCTATTTACAATAAATTATTCAGAACTATATATGCACTTGCCAAAAAATTAGCCTTTAAAAGACTCAACAGAAACCCTAATTACACCAGGGTTGACATTTTAGCACTTGTTTTGTAAGATCCAGAGAGTTTTACTCATTTTAAAGTCTGATTTACATGACATTAGACATTGTTCCATTAGTAAAAGGAAGGAACAATGCAAAGGTTCCTTCATTTGAATTTTAAAAAACAAAAATACAATTGACTGAAGTAAAGCCACTAGTCTGGATTTTTTTTGGCCAAGTTTTGTGTTTATTTTGATTAGAGTAGTGATTTATATTTGAATTAAAAAGATTTACTTTTAGTGTATTCAATACACTTTTCTCCTGCTCGGCCTGAGACCTGTGAGAAGTGAGATGTGAGTATTTGGCACCCCCACTCTAAATAGATTTTTGCTTCATTTTACAGAACGATATTGTGTCAGTACAAATTAAAGGAATGCCTTGCACTGTCTCCAGTGAAGGGTGAAGGCTGAAAGACACGTTTTGTTCGAACCGTTGAAGTGGAGAGCAAAACTGTTGACTGTGTCCGTCGAGTCCAGAAAGCCAGCTGCTCCTTTGCTGCTCATCTCTTGTACTTCTATCTTGGCCTGGTGACGGTCGTAAGCCAATATTACTGACTCCACTCCCAGCTGCTCCAGACTCGACACCTTTATGAGAAATAATACATGTTAAAATAACATTTTAGACTGAAATACAACAAAAATTGATAATTTGCTGTTTCTTTTTTCGCTACCTCTAACTTGAGCTGCTTGAGGTGCTTCTTGATCTTCAGCTCCCTCAGTTCAGGACTGAGCTGCTGTCCTTTAGCTTCAGCCTTTAGCATTGCTGCCTCCTCTTTGTACTTCTGCCTCTTTTCTTCACCTAGAGACCCCCATCTTTTCTTTATATCCTTCAGTGTACCTGAGAGAAACAAGAAAGTATTAACATGCGAGCCCCAAAACTAAATCTGATCAGGTATTTCAGGAGAAGAGTTAAATGGAAAAGTTGGTGCTGAGAGACAAACACCACAATGCTACATGCATCAGCTCAAAACATCTTTTGTTTATTAGTATTTAATACATTTTTAATGAAAAATAAATACTTTTATTTAATGAAATAGAACTGTTGTATCAAAAGGGTAATACATTTGAGCCTTTAGCTAGAGCTGCTGCTAACTGATGTTTCGGGGTCAGTGTTCTAATAAACCTCGTAATATTTAGGTGCAATATCTCAAATGGTTGTCGAGAAACAGCTTCATCTGGTAACAACGGTCTCTGACCATCACTGTTAGCATTTTTATAAAAATGTACAATATCTTTTGACCCCAATGTTGTGCTTCCAAAAAAATAGTTAATTTCCTTCAGGGTGTGGTGGTGAAGATACATGGCAAGATACTTTAATGTGTTATTTTTGGTAAAACAGCTTGTGAAACATAAGCTTAAATCACCATTATTTAAATCTTAGGAGCAGGGTCCCGAATCAGTGCATGCAACCCAAAGATCACGGTTGCTACAACATACACAGAGTTTGGCGTCAATACACCAAAGTGCTGTGGAGAAATATCCTTGCAATAATTAAAGTCACATAAAGTCTATTGTAAATGTTTTAGTCAATTGATTGAACTCCATAAAATTTAGTTTCCACAGTCTAAAGGTGATACGAAAAACACAAAGTCTAGGAGTCTGCATTTTTAAGTGCACCTTTGGTACAGTGGTGGCACTCCAGCGTTTGAGACTCCAGATGTGGTCTGGTTATAGGCCTGGGCAATTTAGCCTAAAATCAAAGTCTCGATTAATTGAACATTAACTCGATTACGATTAATTCTTTATTTATTATTATTTTTTCCAATCAAGTTTGGTACAGTAAATATATTTTACATATTTAGTAAATATAATGCGAGCAAACATATTGCAAGTAAGAGATTTTGAATGACGGGTACATTACTTGATTTTAAAATAATTAAAGGTAACAGGGTCATGTGACTCCGAGCGGTAGTGCTTTAAAAGGGAAAGTTAATTTAGATTGCTTTCCGATTAATTGAACTATCCTGCAAACTAAGAGCTGCCATACACACTTGGGGTGAATCAGATGAGAGACAGACAGACAGATAGATAAATAGCATTGCATTGTCTGTTTCTCTTGGCATTCTATAGATACCTTCCTTTCCATGCTTGCATTCTATTTGCTGTAAGATCTTTAACACTCCCGTTGACACTCTAGTACCTTCAAGCTTCACTGTTTGCAGACCTGCTACACTGAAACCTTCAATAAATCTTCTCTTCATATATTTATTTTTTTATTTTTTTTATATAATCTGGCCAAATACACTACAATTAATCTGATGCTTTGAATGTCATGAAATATTAACTCATTTTCAACCACAAATTCAGTTGCTTTTTGGTATACTTATCAGTATACTTTTAAAAAAGCATGAGCAATGTGTAAAAATGACACAAAAAATGAGTTATTTGGGTATATAAGCCAGTAAGCTCATGAAACAAACTAAATCAACATCTGATGCAGACTAATCGTACCCAAATGAATAAGCATGTGACGACTTAATGTGTTCATTGCAGTGCCACAGAGAGAGAGAGAGAAAGAGATAGATGCACCAACAGTCACAAAGTATTCCCTGTGCCAGTTTGAATTTGCTACATGCCCTTATGGATAAAAGATATGATTTCTTACCTTTGTTTCGAAGGAAATCTCTGCAAAAAAGGTTGTATGGCGAGAGGTCTCGGGTGTGGAGTTTAGGCTTTATCGGCCTCATGGCAGAAGCTGGTTTAAGAGTTCTTTTATAGTTCCCGATCCAGTTCTGAATGAAAACCAACAAGCCAAGCTTATCATCATGATGTTTTACCACAAGATAAATCGCTTTTGCCTTTGAAAGAAATAACTCATTACCAGAGAAAAAAAATGGAAATATCTCAGTTCTACAAAATTAATTTTCACTAATTGCAAAATTAAACACACCTCAATGACAAATGTTGGCAACCCCGTGGCTTCTGCAGCTGTAAGAATCAACGGAGACCCAACACTTTTCATTCCTTCTTGAAAGCATGCTTTAAGCAGTTCCTTTTGTGACTCAGAAATTGGTGTCCTCTCTGGGATACACAGAGTGAATACATATCAGTTATGGAACCTTTCATCCAAAGGTTTTACAACATATACAACTGCTGAGCTTACCTCGTTTCTCTAGTGACCCTAAAACAATGAGAACAGATGTTAGCTGCCTATACCATAATGCTAGTTGAAATGTTACAACAGATAAATGTAAACCATGCTTACGACATTTCACATCCAGCTCAAAAGATCTGATCCCAGCTTGGAAGCCTTTGGGTTGTGACATGTGAAAAGAAGATAAAAGAGGCAAGTTTCAAGGCAACAATTTGACCTTAAATTCAACTAAATATATAGTGGATCCGTATGCAAGAAATGCATCATCGGATGGATACTGGGATGATTTTGAGAGTCTATTACAGTTTACGACAGAAAGTCTGCTATCCAAAGACAATAAATAGAATTCCACCCTGAGGACAAACACTGAACTCTGATCTTAAAGAATGAAAACCCACCAGTTTGTTGATCAACATCTTCAAGCTTCACTGTGAAATCCTCTTCAATCATCAAGTCTTCGCTCTCCTCTTTAATTGAAGCCATCTTCATAACAATGCCCAGGAGATCAGCAGCTTAACGGTCAGGCTGCTCCCCTCTTAACATCCAATCCTGCTCAATGATCAATCATATATATATATATATATATATATATATATATATATTATATACATATATATATATATATATATATATATATATATATATATATATATATATAGAAACCATGGATTGCCCTTGATCAATAGAAAATTTTCTATAAAGTATTGTTATTAAAGGAAAGTTCTCTAAGGTATGTTATTTTGACTGTAGAAGATTATGTACACAAACAACAGTGATCACAAAATCAGATTTTACATTGTTTAAATATAGGGGGGGGGGGGGCGTCAGAAACCCTTACCACAATGTAAAACGCTGATTAAATTAGAAACACTTTCTATCTCCTCTTTCTAACAAAATCTATCATTTGAAAATCATTTTCTCTTGTAAAAATGTATTATACAGTTATGGTAAACAACTGTATGGTAGCACTTAGTACCATACCCTAGCTGTTTTGTTCGATAGTACCTTTTATTATTTCTAGGATAAAATAGAAATTATTTGACAGTTTGGAACATTAACGAGGGGGAGATGAGTCAGATTTTTTGTGTGTTGTTAATCACATTTAACGGCGTATGTACAACAACAAAAAAACTGTATTTAAACGCTTGAAAACATACCTTGCAACTGCCGGAAAAATAACGGGGCTTGGCGCAGAACAGTGACGTCAGATCCATAAAACTAAATAAAAGCATAAAAGAATATTCCGAAAAATGTTACTTGATGTACTAGAATAAAAATGTTATTATTGGCAATTATTTCACTCTATACGTTTGCTTCTATAAGGTTTCATCGTGTCGATGACAGCTTCATTTAAAAAATACATTACCGCCCCCTACAGGCTGGAGTATAATATATATTTTTTTATCTTCAAAAGTAAAAAAAAAACATCTAGATTTTATAGTTATGTGCAATTGTATATATTGTATCTATACCTCAGAATTATGTTCTTTTGACTCTATCAAACCAAGATGCAGCTGAGATTGAGGATGAATGTATGGATGCGTCCCAAGTTTAATTTTTGCACTAGTAATTGTTGCTAGAGGAACTGGAACTGTGTGTGTGACACCCAGGTAAAATGAGATATGGTTCTTAATTGTTAAATTGTTCGTTTAAATATGCAACGATTTGGGAATACTGCCCCTTTTGTATAGTGATGAGAAATGTAAATGAATCAAGCAATAAGTATGATATTGAGGAAAAATATAAAATAAGAATTTAAGAAAGTAAGAATAGCAAAAATATCTGCACATCAAAAAACCTATAAAACACATTGGGTATAAATTGGTGCCAAAATATTAAAGTGCTTTGAAACACTCAAGTGCATAAAGATTTATCGTTTTTATTGCTCTTTTTATGTATTGGTGCATACCTACGTAAAGTTTTTTTAAAAACGTTTTTATTATTTGCTCTGTTTCAAGATATTCTAATAATTTAAAGGAAAAATACAAATACATACTTTTATTTTATCTGTAGTGCTGTGACGTCATTAGCTGCGCTTTTGGTTGCTGCGGGTGTTATTCGGTAAAGGATACAAATATTTACGAACATTTAAAATGCGTTTAAGCACACGTTTAAATAAATTACTAATTATAATTATCCTCTCTAACAAAAGTAAAAAAAAATTGTGTTTATAAGGCTGTGCGTTTATAGTTCAAGTGCGTCTACATTCAAGCAATTAACGACGAGAAGCCAGCGTTAGCTTGATCAACCCCCAGAGAAGTTACTGATCTCCTGTCCACTGCTGTCAAGATGGACGTAATTAAAGAAGAGCCTGAAGAGTTTAAAATAGAAGAGGTTTTTACAGTTAAACATGAAGATGCCGAGCAGCAAACAGGTTTGTTTTAATTGGATCTACTATTTTTCAGATTGCAATCTTATAATTGCGGTTATTGGTTAGTAAAATATTCCATTAGTAATTGATTATTTATTTATTTAATAATAAAAAAAAAACGTTACCAGAGGTCTATCTTAAGAAAAAAATTGAAGGGAAGAATGATAATAGTGGCTAGTATATGTAAATTTAAGGTCTTTAACAAAACGCCTGCTTATATCTAAGTTTTATTGGGCATAGTTTGTTTGGTTCTCGATTTCAAGAAATTAACTTGTTTTAATTTCTCTCTCTAGATCAAATGGTCCTGAAAGAGGAAGATCTGAATGAGGAAGATGATAAAGATAATTTATTCTTTATCACTCGGACACAGACTCAGATTAAGAAGACATACTCTGGGATCAGAGATAAGAAACCATTGTTGAGCCAATCGTTCAGCGTTGATCAATATCAACAGACTTTCCCTCAAAAACAAGGTTTTGACATTAACATGAGAGGCCACAGCGGAGGGAAGCCCTTTGAATGCACTGACTGTGGACTGAATTTTACTCGTGAAGAAATGTTTAATTCCCATTTAATGATCCACACAGGAAAGAAACCATATGAGTGCCTGCAGTGTGGGAAGGCATATCTTCATAAAGGCAGCTTTGAGCTCCATATGAGGATTCATAATGGGGAGAAACCTTACAAATGTGAACTGTGTGGAAAGGCATACATCCATAAAGGAAGCTTCGAGGTGCACATGAGAATCCACAATGGAGAGAAACCATTCACTTGCACACTTTGTGAGCAGACCTTCACTCAGAAAGGTAGCTTAGAGGTGCACATGAGGATCCATTATGGAGTCAAACCCTACACGTGTCAGTGGTGTGGACACAGTTTTGCTCAGCCAGGGAACCTTGATGTGCACATGAGAAGTCACAATGGTTGGAAACCTTTCTCTTGCTCAGAGTGTGGACAGAGTTTTACTCGTAAAGAGGTTCTGGATTCCCACATGAGAGTTCACACCGGAGAAAGACCTTTTGTCTGTCAGTTTTGTGGAAAGAGTTTCAAGCACAAAAGCAACCTCGCTGCTCACATGAAATACCACTCGGGCGAAAAGCTCTTCACATGTGAACAGTGCGGAATGAGCTTCACGCAACAGGAGAGCTTCGAGAATCATGTTAGGAGTCATCCAGAAGAAGACTCTCTGACATGTGATCAGTGTGGAAAGAGCTTCACGAGTCGAGTGACGCTTCATCAGCACCGGAGGATCCACTCCAGTGAGGGCTGCTTCATCTGTTACCAGTGCGGAATGAGTTTCACCAACAAGAATCAACGAGAAGCTCATGTAAGAACTCACAGCGGAGAGAAGGCATTCATGTGCTCACACTGTGGGAAAGCCTGCGTCAACGAGTCAATGCTTGAAGCACATTTGAAAATTCACCCCACAGAATAAAGCAGTCTGAAAAGTTCTCTCTGGAGAGACTTGCACCTTAATGAAGATGCTGAGAGACCTTTGCGCAGAGATGGAGTATCCATTCTGAAAACTGTGGTTGATGGTAACATGCAGCAGATTAAACTGAGTGAGCACTTTCTCAGCAACAAGACATTTAATTGTTGTAAGTGTACTTAAAAAGCAACTGGTGAAGCTAATGAAATGTTTAAAAATAAAGAACTTTGTTGTGTCTGCTGACAAAAGAATTAACTGTTATAGTTAATGTGCTCACCGCATAATCAACATGCACATAACAGTCACATCAGGTAAAAAGGCTTCTAGACAAAGATTTGCCAACTGTTTTTTTTTTTTAAACTTTAGTGCTGAACACTCACACAACACTATAGAACAATCTCCTCTTTAAGTTATTTTCTGCTTATGAGGAACTCCAGTTATTTATGCCAATTATCCAAAATTAAGGTTTACATTGTGTGTGTGTTTTAAATAAAACAAAATATACGTTTACTTTTAGTGTAAACAAAACCTTAAAGGGTGACGTCATCGACCGGCGACAGTTGGGAGATTCATCTGCTGAAGGTAAGCCTTCAAAAATTCTATCGAGAAAGATTGTAAGATTTTAAATATATACGTATACACATTTCAATGAAGGTTTTATTTTGCATTAATAAACGAGCAAAGTCCTCTGATAATCGCTCATTAGGCACTCTGAACACTCTCTGAGTCAACTGAATCAAATACGATATCAACGATTCACTGAGTCGATTCGGACATTTCATCGTGCTCAGATTAAACATTTAAAAAAATATATTATTCTCAAATATTAATAATCATATTATAGATAACCTCACTTTGATGTATTTGCAGACTATAAAACTGTATCCCTGTAAATGTGCGGTATTTCAGGGTTTAGTTTAAAAATCATCTTGAGTGTAGTTTATACATTTGTATGAAATGTCATAACCTGCATTGTACATTATTGACATTCCCAAAATTCCCAGACACATAAGTATAAATTACTTTTTACTGCTGATCTGTGACTACCTTTAGCTCTACCATGGGAATACAAATGGTCTCATCCAAGCTTGACATACCCAAAACTACTACCTAAGAAGGAATCTGATTGCCAATCTGAGAGACAAGCTGCAGACAAAGACAGCCACTATAAAGCCAGGGCCAGAGGAGCACAGAGACTTAATTTGGGTTTACCCTCTATCTGATGATTCTCTTGATTTTATACAGGATTCAGAGAACAGCTGAGGAACCTACTGAGCTTCTCTTGATCTCTGCAATAAACATGGATCACATCAAAGAGGAGAGTGAAGATGTGAAAATTGAAGAAGCTAATAGTCTTGAAGAGGTCAAGCTGTGTACAAGTAAGTTTACTGACTAGTAGGTTTTTCTTTCTTGTCTCTAGCTCTGCAGAAACTAACAGCAGACATTGATTGGCTGAAATATCTGTGACTTGCTGTGATTGGCTGAAAATCTGAGAGCTGCTCTGATTGGTGAAACTTCTATGAGCTGTTCTGGTTGGTTGAAACACCTGCGACTGCTTTGATTGTCTAAAACATATGAGCCAATATGATTGGCTGAAATACAAAATCACTTAAGAACTCTAAACTACAAAGCTTTACAAATTTCTTCTCAAATGATTCTAGATATCAGTCTGCAATCATAAAATGTCTATATTTGTGTTTGATTTCTACCTGAATTCAGATTAAGAAGAGCACTTAATTTTAAATCAAACTAGAAAAGATGTAAGCACCTGATACATAGTAGAATTAAATAATCTCAACCCTAAAAGAATGGTCTATGTATGGGGCTGGAGATTGTTCTCTGGCTTTTCCTCATGTGGTCCCTTTATGGATGATGGAGAGACATTTGTAGTGAATGCATAAAAACCCCTCTATATCCAGTTAAGCTTTTGAATATCATCGAAGGAACTCTTTAGACTCTTTATTGTTACTAATCCCCAGATTTTAATGGTATTCCCTTTCTCAGATGTTTTGGTCATGAAAGTAAACAAAGAAGAAGTTCATGATCAAAATCTCAAAGTAGAAGATGACGATCAAATCCAATCAGAGGCGTCTACTCTGAAGCCTCACACGTGTCTTCAGTGTGGAAAAAACTTTGATAAACGTGGACATTTCAATGTCCACATGAAGATCCACTCCAGGGAATACCCCGACAGTGTATACCCCTGCTCACAGTGTGGAAAGCGATTCAGTCACATGGGGAACTTGAAGGTGCACATGAGAGTCCACACTGGAGAGAAGCCCTTCAGCTGTGAGCACTGTGGCAAGAGCTTCAGGTGGAAGGGGCAGTTCAACAACCATGTTAAGAGCCATAACGAAGGAGGACGCCGTTCACAAAAGAGAGTTTCCAGGAGCAGAACTGTGAACATTCTCCCAGAGGAGGAGAAACAGCCATGTCAGCTGTGCGGGAAGCTCTTCGGCAAGAAAAGTCTGAAACGCCACCTCATAACTCATTCCGGCGAGAAGCCCCACACATGTCCTCAGTGTGGGAACAACTTCACAGCCCTCGGAAGCCTCCGGGTGCACATGAACATCCACACGGACCTTAAGCCCTTTTCCTGCCAGCAGTGTGGAAAGAACTTCAAATGGAGGAGCAACTTCAACCAGCACATGAAGGTGCACAGTGAAGAAAACCAGAGGTTCATCTGCCAGACCTGCGGAAACACCTTCTCTCGCTTTAGTTACCTCAAGATCCACATGAGGATCCACACCGGGGAGAAGCCCTTCTGTTGCCAACAGTGTGGAGAGAGCTTCACCAGGAACGGAGACTATAAAGAGCACATGAAGTTTCACACCGAAGGGGTCCAGAGCTTCACCTGCAAGAGCTGTGGAAAGTTCTTCAAACGTCTGAGGAGCCTAAAGGTCCACCAGAGGGTTCACACGGGGGAGAAGCCCTACTCCTGCACACGATGTGGAAAACTCTTTGGGAAGAGCGAATACCTGAGAGTCCACATGAGGATACACACTGGAGAGAAGCCCTATGCCTGTGGCCGATGCGGCATGAGGTTTGCTCGACATGGACCCTATACGACCCATGTGAGAGCCCACTCTGACGCCGGAGATGGTGAGCAAGAATTAGCGTTGTCTCCCACGTGAGACACACAGAGAATGAATTTACACGAAGCCCTGTGCTAGAGCCCTGCTTCCTTTTACTTACAAAACCTGTTCAGAGGTCAATGAAATGGGTCCTGTTTCTCAAATCATTCCTAAAGGATTTGTTAAAGCTGAAAGTTTAGATTTAAACAAGATGGCTAAAGTTTGCACACAAATATTAATGTTGACATATAAAAGTGCCCTTGTTGACACAAAAAAATGTGCCCATTTGTAACTATAAACTTTACCCAATAGTTCATGATTTTCTTAATCTGAGCTATTGGCCTTCAAATTTTGTTGCTAGGTTAAACAATCTGGTTGCTATGGAAAAATTAATTAAGTAACTAAAGGTTCCCTTCTCACTATGTGTTAGATACCAAGTTTATAGTCCTAGAATTTTCTGAAGCTGAGATATAGATCTGTTGATTTGGTTGCTAGGGTAAAGATTTAGTTGCTATGTAAGAGTCAGTGATCTAATATAATGTTCCCCACATGGCAATATGGGTAAAATAAGTCAACCCCTTATGTTTCTACTATTTTCCAAAGCCGAGTGACTGCGAGTGAAATAAACCAACCCTTACATCGCTATCATTTACAAAAGCTGAGATTCTTGGTTGCTAGGGTAAACAGCTTGGTTGCTAGGGAACTGGAAATTAGGAAAAAAATGTAAGTTGTTCCTATGATTTTCATTGCCTTCTCATTTCAATGCCCATTAGAAGTCAATGGTAAATATTTAACTAGATCATACTTTAGCACAATGCTTGGTATGTTCTTGCACAGACAGATAACTTCCACAACTGTGGTCAGTTTCAGTTTGATGTAAAGCCGATGGGAATTTTCCCAGCAATTTCTTTAGTGGTACCAGTCTGAAAAGATATCTTGCTAAAGTTGGATGGCTCTATTTCTAACAGTATGGAAAGAGATACATTTAGAACTTTTTACCTGAAGTTGGGTCTTACAAGCCAACATAAGAATAAAACCCAGCTGAAACAATGTTCAACTCAGTGTTGACAGTATGTCAAGAAACGCCATTTAAATTTCTTAAATAAATATTTATTGGATAAAAAATAAAATCAGGGATGGATTCAGTGCAGAAAAACAGAGGTGTTGCTCATGCCTTAAGAAACTACCTCAAGCCTGACTGGAAATAAAATATTCATTCATGATCATAAACTCTTGAGTTTGAGATTCTTGAGCTGTACTAAAATAATGGTCTGTCTCTTCATCCCCTTCAGGAACAGACCCAATGGAAATGTCACAAAATACACATTTGAAAATTCACTAATTAGCCTGATGTCGCAGGCATACATGTTAAGCTTGGAATGCACAACAGGTGAGCTGTTCATGTACAAGGGCTGTACAGCCAGGAAGCGACATGAGCCCAGAGACTCCTGTGTGGTGAAGGGGCGGAGGTGAAGAGCTTTTTTTTTTTAAATTCATCTACAGACAATCTCATTGGAGCTAAAATATCCAGCGTGAGGCAGTTATAGATTGAGATTACTACGGTAATTAATGCCTGGTTGTTCGTAGTCAAAACACCAAACAGAATATTCTGCTAATTACTGTTTAATATAACCCAGTGACAAACTTTTATTTATTAGAATATATTTTGTTGGATGTTATTTCAAAATATTTTAAGACTTCCCGAATTCACCCAGGGTTTCATCTGAATGCAACACATATTTTCTTTAATCAATCTTAAGGCAATCTTATTTTTACCTTAGATTTTTACATTTGTTAATTTCAGAATGTGCACCTTTTGTTGTACATTCAAAACTACAAAAAGAGCACATGCTTTAAGATCATAGTGAAAGTGGCGGAACCAGGACACAACGTAATTGTAAGACTTCAAGAGTTCATTATAGTGTTTTTATGTTGTCTTTCTTTGAATGCTGAGGGCTACGGAATATTGTAAAACCGAAAGTCAAAGAAAAACTGTTTAAAACTCATTCTTATTTTCCAAGGTCTTTAAATTTGAAAACCTGCTATTTTACTCTGAGCCTGTGCTGCATTTACCTGTGTAATAATGGCAAAAATGCATAGAAACATCTAGTTTTAAAGGAACCCTCATGTGGACATGCACTTGAAGGGTTTCTGTCTGTGGCAGTTCCTCATGTGACGTTTACATTTTCCCTGGTGGCTGAAGCCCTTTCCAGACTCAGAGCAGATGAAAGTTCTCTCTTTGGAGTCACTCAAAGTGTCATGTAGATTCTCCTGCTGAATCTTCTCCTCCAATCTATTTGGAACATTAGACTTTTCTTTAAGTGATGCTAGCTCTGAGAAAAGAGGAACACGGGAACACCGAGATCCTTTCAGCGATTAATTGTGATGACTTGTGATCTGATCTGGGGCAGCTCACTCCTGTAAAGAAGATAAGATCCTCTGATACAAGATTCTGTAAACCAACTGGAGTTCATTTTTCAGCAGAATAATGGCCTTAAGCAGAAAGCCAATATATCAAATAAGTGGCTTCTGGACAGCTCTGTGAATGTTCTGGTGTGGAGCGGACGGCAATATTCTGGTTCAATAAAATTATTTCCACGCTCATATTGCTTTTGATTTTAAATGAAAACTAGACACATTTACCACTGTCTATTGTACAAATATGTCAATGCATCAGCCATATTACCTAAATGAAACTAGAGGGTATTTTTTTAAATATAGAGTCATATGTTGTACGTGATATAATAGATGATTCAAATACTGAAAATGTTTTAATTATTGATGTTAAATAATCCCTAAATAATCAAACCAATTACTATTTAGTTTCCTTTTTAAGTTGGACATCATATTAACAATAGAAGATATTTATACTGTGAACAGAAATATATTTAGGGTTAGGGTTTTATTTATGCTGAAACAGATACTGAACAAACCTGTTTGATGCTTCACGGTTTCCTGTTTCACTACAAAATCTTCGTCTATCCTCACATCTTCAATCTCATCTTTGACAAATGCCATCTTTATAATAGTGAACACCTAGAAATTCAGTTTTTCCAGGAGTCCCCCAGTGCTTATAGACGGGCTATATGTTCAGATCTGGAGAAATAAACACGAGTGAATCAACGACTTCAAACGACGATAATTTAATTAGTCTGGAATATAGAGTGAGAGACTAGGTACATTTCAGGCTATATGGATAAAAAAAATGCAGTCTCTAGGACAGAAGAAGTTCGAGGTAGGCGCTGAGTTATGACATCACATCGTCCTAAAATAAAAGTCTCGCTCAAACGAGCTTTTCCTAACATCATAAATGCATAGAAAACACAAACCTTTCACAAAAACAGCTCATTAATGAACAAAGTAATATATATATATATATATATATATATATATATATATATATATATATATATATATATATATAGACACCTGAAGAATTAAAGAATGCAGGATTTGTTATCTTCGATTAATATTCTTTATATTCACAGACCTGTCTACTTTATAATGGAAAATTGAAATGTTTTTTTTTCTGTTTGCTTTGAGATGATTCATTGATTCCAAATAAAATGGTGAAATAAAATGAATTGATTGACAGGTAGGAGAGAGCAAGTGAACTGAATGAAATCCTCATAAAACTCTCAGTACAGTCTTTTTTTTTTTTTTAGCAACAAAACCACTTTTAACCCCCAAAAATGTGGGTTTCTTTACAGTGTTCTGTTCTGTTACTGATCCCTTCCTACACTGAGAGCACTTGTAGGATCTCTTTTATAAGTCAACTCTCATGTTTACTGTGGTGACAGAAACTCTAAACACATGTAGGTGTTTTCAAACTAACTGTGACACAGAAGACTTTTTTTGGTGATTACATATATCATGCAAATTTGAGTTTGAAACTTTTTTCATTGTGTTTGGGCATGTGGTTTTTAAGAAATCAATTGCATCTGAATTGTGTTATCGTCACCATCTATCCTCACTATTTCAAGACCTAATTGTTGTCTGAAAAGTTTCTCTTTGGTTTGAACTCTATCCACTGAAGGATAAAAAGTTTCTATCAAATGTGAATGCTCTGTGTTGAAACTTTGGACCAGAAACCTTCACATTATTTGCACCTAAAGGTGAAAATGGGTAAGTGCAAAGATTGAACTTTGACATTTTTAGCACAGTGAAATCTCATGTATTACTTTAGGTTTCTTTTGACCCTGAAATCCTTTCCACATTGCTTGCACGTGAAAGGTTTCTCTGCGGTGTGAATGCTCACACATATTTTGAGGCTGCTTATGCAAATGAATATTGATCCACACTGTTGGCAGGTAAAAAGTTTTTTTTCCCATTTTAGCCTCTGGAAAGTTAGGCTGTAAAGGTAAGATTTTGTGAGCTCATTTGACCAATTTTCAAATGGATGGTTTTCAGCTGACTCAACTTCAGCTGCTGCTCATAGGATTCAGGGCCTGTTCAAATCAGGAGATAAAAGTCCGGTATTAGGATCCTGCCCTTAGTGAGAGCTGGCACACTTTAAAGAAATTAAAGAGATGAGGTTTTGGTGTCATGCAATCTATTATAAAAATTTCTATAATGTTCTGTTTATGTGCTGTGATTAATAAAATACACAAATTCATAAATTTACCAACCCGCTTATTTCCTTTTGGGATCACGGGGGTCTGCCAGTGCCTATCTCCAGCTCACATTGGGCGAGAGGCGGGGGTACACCCTGGACAGGTTGTCAGTCCATCGCAGGGCAACATTTAGATTATTCAATTAACCTAACCACATGTTTTTTGGGGGGGATTGTGGGGGAAACCGGAGTACCCGGAGGAAACCCACACAAGCACAGGGAGAACATGTAAACTCCTTCCAGGAAGGTCACCGGCGAGCCTCAAACCAGCAACCTTCTAACTGGAAGGCCACAGTGCAACCCACTGTGTCACCGTGCCCCCAATACACAAATTATACCCTTTTGGGGTCACAGGGGTCTGCTTTTTCCAGCGCGAGAGGCGGGGGTTGGGCGAGAGGCGGGGGTACACCCTGGACAGGTCGCCAGTCCATCGCAGGGCCACCCACAACCAGTGACCTTCTTAATTCTAAGGCTGCAATGTTGCCCTAAATAATTCACCTTACTCTAGTCTTTTGTTAAATTCTTTAAATCCTCACTATTTATGAAAATTATTGCAGAACCATCAAATGTGTTTTTGCTGCCACTTTTAGTTTCCCTCCAGAATTTTTCATTATATTGAGATATTTGATTGATTGGAAGTTTAACGTCCAATCAATCAAATATACTCAACCTAGAAATTGTAACTTAACATCTTTATTTTCCTATTCTATTGATTATTGAAACATTCCCTCCATCATTTTAAAAAAAATCTACCATTTAGAGATTCCTTATTCCTAAGAAACTTTACTTGGAAGGAAAGCTGTGCACACTCTCTTTTCTCTTTCACGTACACAATATCAGTTCCTCAGGAAATCTTCACAGGTGTTTCAGTTTCTCTGACCACTCTCTCCATATTTAAGTACTCGGTTGTGTGTATTCTAGCCTTGTTGAGGCAGCAGCAAACTTCAGGCACAAAGAGAGAAAACATCTTTAAGAAAGTCTGCATTCATCCCTAGTCAAACCTTTGCATTTCTCAAGAACAGATTATTTCTTAATTATTCAAAATTATTCAGAGTTTTTATAATGTGGGGACCATGTCCTTGTTCAGATAACTAGGGAGCAATACTTGTCTTTAATGCCAGTTCTTGCACCCAGTCCTGTGGGCACTGAATAACTTGTAGCCATTTACAATAACAGCAGCCATCACAAATAGTACATCACGAGTACATGGATCAAACAACACTTTTGAGCTTGTATCCAAAACTAAAACAACATGCCTTCCTGAAGCCTTTTTGGCACTTTCTAGCAGTTTACCCATGAGCCAGATCAACGATGTGATTTGTAAATTGTTTATTAAGGGAACATTGGGGCCACTTTTCCCCTTCACTTGAGTTAAAGCATCATATTAGACCGAATTGCTGCCTTACAATGTTTCAGAGAAACACACAGCCTTGAAAAAAAAAATCAGGGTTTTACAGGGGACAGCCTCAGATGCATTTGTGTTTCACCACCTCCTTAGAAACTCACTTCATTGCTCTGTTGAGATGAGGATGGTTTGCTCCACCCACATTAAACTTCAAAATCCTTCTCATGATACTTTACATCAGATGGTGTATGGTCAGACTTAATTTCAGGGAGAAGAATGCTCCTGCCTGAGAGTATCTTAGGTAGATCAATGGTGTGGCAAGGAGAGGGCTAAACCAGGGATTCAAGGTACCAAGTTGAACTTTTGGAGATGTTGTGGGATGCCAATGAAGCAATGAGGTAGTATGGGGCCCTCCTCATGACCCCAGTGATATGCCTTGCCCTTGAAAAAAACAATACTACACCATCTACCATTAAGAGTTTGTAAAACCTAGTTCTACTTCTACCAGTTCTAGCTTTTTGGCATAGTAAATGTATTAGATGTCAAATAATTGGCAGAAAAGATGATAACGGCTGGTTCTTGGGACAATTATGGCTGTGGGAGGATTTAATCAATGAATGTTGATGGAGGATGATGCCCAAATTGGAATATCTCACCAATTAACCAATCCACATCACAGTCTCAAGATGTCCCTACTGGAGGAACTCAAATATTTGGATATATATCAGCTTAATATCCACAGTTTTATACGGCCACTGGTAGTGAGGATCATTTATGTATAAATATATATATATATATATATATATATATATATATATACACCAATCATCTCTGGGCAGGATTTGAAACCTAGGTAATTTTATTCTCAACAGTGTAAGAAGTCTGCGTTGTAACTCAACTGACACCTTACTCTGTGATGTTTTGACGATGATTGTCTTTGACCAGATCTTCCAAGTATGTTGTAATGATCCAAATGCACTTGCAGGTTAATGAGGTTCTTGTGCTACGCACCATTCATTGACCTTAGAATTGTAGTTTGGATCGGGCTATAGCTAGCCTTGAAACCCCTGCAACAGAGAACCAAAATATAAACTAGCAACATAACAAAAAACTTGTTTTGCGCTCAGTTTTGAGACGTGGAACAGCCTTGGGAATAACATGACGCTCTATAGATGTAAGATAATAACTGCCCCACATTCTGCTCTTGATAACATTAGAAGGAAACTGGTCGGACAACAGCTAGAAAAACAATCAGGATGAGGTGAATCTCCAGCTTTTATAAACTGGATCTGTCACTGTGTTTATTCAAGAACTCTGGAGTCACTGCAGAAATGAAAGGTGAGTACACTATGACCTCTGTTTGAAAGAGACGCCTTTCATAATTTGTGTACAGCAGTAAACTCCTCAAAAATCCTTGCTGCGTTTTGTTTACAACGAAGTAGACCTCTGTTTTTTCAAACAAGGAACCGTTTCAGTTCCGTTTCGCAGGTTATGAACATTTCTATCACATGTTTACTAGGTTTCGTGGTCTTCTTAAGCATCTGGGGAAGTGCTTTAGCACAACAGCGATTGTTTTTATGGAGTGATCCAGCAGAACCCACTCAAGCTGAACCAACAGACAATGGTGAGATTCAACCACACTTTGACTACAGCCAAATTTAAAGTCTTGTTTAATCAATTTGGTTTCTCTAGACCTACTTATGTTCAGCTTGGTTCTTCAAGACCAATGCTTTTGGTTCCTCAGACCTCTTTTTGATCTGTTTGGTTATCCAATACACATTTTACATTCGTTTGTGTCCTTATGACCTGTTTTTTGGTCTATTTGATTCCTTGAGATACATTTTTTGATGTGATTGGGTCCTTAAGATCTGTTTTTTTTTGGTCTGTTTTGTTCCTAAAGACACATTTTTCATTCAATGGAGTCCTTAAGATGTGTTTTAGTTCCTCAAGATAAATATTTTGTCCTTTTACTTCATGGAGCCTGTTTTTTTTATTAGTTTGCGTACTCATTACCTGTTTTTGTAAGCTTGGTTCTTTGAGACATTCAGTAGGCTGGTTTAGTTCCTCAATGATCTGTTTTGTTTCTTATTTTCTTTCTTATTTCTACAATGTATTCCTCAAATTCCCTTCTCTTTCTGAAGCCTGTCTGACTAATGTGGCATCATGCGGATGCTGCCTAATGCAAAAGCAGATGTTGAAGATGGAGTCGTTTTTTAATATGAGCTTTGGGGAACTACAGAGAGGTCTGGAGAGAGTGCAAAATGTACTGAACAGTGTTCGCGGTGAGAAAACATCTCTTCTAAACCTATTGTTTTTGATCCCTTTCATGAAATTGCAATAAGAAACTCAAGAACATGAAGTAAACTCAACAGAATGCCAGTCCTGATCTTCTCAAATTCTGTGCAATCTTAGTGAAAACCAGCTCATTTATATTGAAAATTCACATGTATTTAAAAGAATGTTAGTGACAATATTTTCTTGTGTTTGAACAGCAAGCCGCAGTGCATTCTCTGTGGCGCTCACAGACTCACGCCTCTGTGTAGGCCCAAATCGCCAGGACGCGGTGGTGAAATACAGCCAGGTGTTTATTAACATGGGGGACAGCTATGATACCAACACTGGTGTCTTTGTAGCTCCACGAACTGGCGTCTACAGCCTGGCATTAACCGTGTACAGCGATAGCAATGCCGCCGGAGCTATGCTTGCCGCCTGTGCCCGACTTCGTCTGAACGGGCGAGTCATTGCCTCACCCAGCGAAAACAACCTTCAGGATCAGGAGGACAGCGCCAGCGCTTTATTAGCAGTGCAGCTACGTGCTGGAGACAGGGTGGATGTAGCTCTACCTGCAGGATGCTTCCTGTGCGATGACAACAATCACTACAACACATTCACTGGCTTCCTACTTTATCCTACTGATTAAGATTAGGGGGGGAGGGGGTGAGAGAGAAACAGTTTTAAAGGGGACCTCCATTTGCTCTGTAATGATCAGAATCCAGGGAGATCTGTAACCCTAACCCTTTTACATCAGCTATTCTGACATCACAAACATTAGGATCCAGCCCATAACTCTTGACAGAGATTGCAAATAGAATCATTGTAGTCTACGGTGGTTTTCCCGCTGGTGTTCCCAAGCTGATGTGAGCAGTTTGTTGTGTTGCTGTTGAGTGTAAGATTAACTTAAAGAACCTCAATTTTGGATTTTTTTTTGTTTGGTTTTGCACAGCATACACAAGAAAAGAAAATGTTAAACACGCATTTTGCATTATACATAGAACACTACAGCAACTAAACATCATATTTACTGGGTGTGATTAGGAGGAAGAGTACAAATGGTACATATAAACTGAGAACTGAGACATAATTTAATCATTACAGCAGACGACAGATGTACCTCAAACTTAGAGCTGTCACACACTTAGGGACCGGCTCATTATAATTTAAAATGCCAAACAACAAAAAGGGTCCCAAATTGTTGAACAACACTGAGCATGAGCTGTTTATTTTGAGGTTGTTACAGCACGAAATTTACTTTTTAATTTTAATATGTTGCAGACTGAGGTCCCCTTAAAAATTGGAGTCTTTCTTCTGTTTGAAGGTATTGATTGATCAAAATAGGTTGTCAATAACTACTCAAATGTAAAAATCTAAATCCAAAGTGGTAATGAACTTGTAGTAAAACTATATATTAATGAGGTAATGTTGAAAGCATGAAGTGAGAAAAATGATCTTCATGTGAATACGGCACTTGTTCAGAAAAGAAATAAATAGTTGATCTGCTGAGATGCTCTTGATCTTTGTTTCAGTAGAGCATGGTGCTTTTGTTGCTTTTCGTTTTAGGTAAAAGCATCAGCTGAATAAAGGTAAATCAAAGTAAAATGTCCAGAGATCTAATCTCCAGGTGAATTCATCTCTACAGTGTGGCAGATTCAGCCGAAAATTAGCTTTAAAAAGAGATCAATCTATGTTTTGTTCAGATTTCTATGATGATTGTTAAAGGTTTGATTTACTGTGTGATTTTTTAGGTGAGTGACCTGACATTGTCAAATGAAAAAAAAAAACAATGACCACTGATCTGCCTTTTTATTCAACACTAGAGAAACCCAAGCTAGAATTCAGCTCTCAATGGGAACATCAGATTACTTTCTGTTGGTATCAGATCAATGACCGAGTAATAACTCGTGTTCCATCACAATAAATGCCTAAAGAGTTTAGAGATTAGAAAGACAACACAAGTTCAGTTGAGAATGAAACTACAGGTCTCTGTTACACCCTTTCATGCTTTCATACAGAACAATGGGGGCCGGGAAGTGTCCCATTTCTTGTCCCTTATGTCTAATGAGCCTCTCTTCTGAAATCTGTGTTTTCTGTTTATTATTGTGTACTGAAGCATCTCAAGTCTCAGTCACTGATTCTTTTTCAATGTGAGAAAGGTTTATTTCTACGTTTATTTCTACACCAAAAACACTAAACATGCTTAAGAACAGAATCGATCATTTTAGCGTTTAACCCTTATTAAAAACATCCTAATTACAAAGCTCCACCCACCAATGCTGCCCCACCCCTGAAAACCATGTGACTGGAACCATAATGGACTAATTTTAAAACATTTTCATGTTTTTTTTTAACAAAACAGATTGGCTAGTACAGACCTGTTGCTAATTCGAAGTATGAGCTTCTTTACAGTGTTGCATCTACAAATGAAGGACAATAAAATTAAATTTTCACACAAATCTGATTTGCTTTGAGGGATAAATATGTAAAAAATGGAAGAACAGAGCCGGTAACTGCTCTGGTATTAGTGTAGCAGGGGTCAGCTTGAAGATTTCTGACGTCAGTATCTCTGTGTAAAAGGAGGATTTTTTTAAACATAATTTATGTATATTACATCATTTTCTTTCATTACGAGCGATCTAAAAGTAAAAAAATTTTACTGGAGGAGAATTTGCTTGTTACATTTTGCATATATATTTTCTAACTCCGGACTTTTTCATCTTATTAAGTAAGCCTGATTGGTATCTTCTCTCTCGACACACACTGCTCTCATAGACGAAGAGGACGGTGCAGGTTGTAAGAATAGAGAACCCATATGCAAGGCAGACATGGGTTTGACAGGTTTATTTATTAGAAACTGACTGAACCAATAGGGCAGCACAGTGACGCAGTGGGTAGCACTGTAGCCCTCCAGTTGAAAGGTTTGAGGCTCGCCGGTGACCTTCCTAGAAGGAGTTTGCATGTTCTCCCTGTGCTTGTGTGGGTTTCCTCTGGGTACTCTGGTTTCCCCCATGATCCCAAAAATGTGTGGTTAGATTAATTGAATAATCTATGTTCCCCACCTCTTGCCCAATGTGTGTTGGAGATATGCACCGGCAGAACCGCGACCCCAAAAAGGGAATAGGCGGGTTATAAAATGAATGAATGAACGAATGACTGAACATACATAAAAGGCCCATGAGGGGGAGAACCTCATTCATTTTCCTGCCTAACTTTCCTGCCCCTTTTGGTGTCACAACGGGTCTGCTGCTGGGTCTCCAGGACCATCGGGCGAGAGGCGGACACCCTGGACAGGTCGCTAGTCGTTCACCCTGGACAGGTTGTTAGTCATTAGCAGGGGAGAACCTCACATAAACTAAAACTTGGACTCACTGGAAACAAAAGCAGACTCTAACAGAGCAGGAGTTTAACAGCATTATAAACTGAAACTAAGAACTAATCACACAGGCCGAGCCCAGATAAAACTCACATACCTGGAGTGAACCAAGTGCACTAAATTTATCTGAACTAAATGATCCCTAACCAGACACTGAAATACCCCTTTTTACTCTTTTATCCTTTCTCTCTTGTTGTTTTTCTTGTATCTTCCTCTATATATTATGTTTTTCCTGTCGGTTAATTTTTTACAATTGTATTCGGTATGAAGCATAGATGAAAAAAATGTTAATTTTTCTGGTACTAACCTTTATAAGATTTGTTTTGAATTTCTAGCTAAATTTTCTTAATGTTAGAACATTTTTGGTTCCCAGAACAGATCAAGATATGAGCTGTTGCTAGTCCCTGTTTAGAAAATATCAGCTCTTGAGAGGTCGGCATCGTCACGTAAACACAAAGGCCCTAACCGTCAGACACCACATGCTTTTCTGCTCAGATAAAGCGATGATGGGAGAATGGTGGCCAGAGTTTGTACATATTAGGCTTGTGAACGGAGCGTCAGTAAATCACAGCTCAAACTCGAGCCAAAGCAAACTGTTTACTGTGTGAAAGGCTCTGACAGAGGAGAGGTTAACCAGCTCTATCACACCACGACCCTCCACACATCTGTGCTCCGCTCAGAGCCCTGTCTAATGTTAAAGAGCAGATTTCCCTTGAGACTGAGAGATCTGGAAGGACTTTATTGTAAAATTTAACAATCTGATAAAGTTTAGCCCACTGACTCATTTAAAACTTTGTCACATATGTGGGTCAGCATTAATAGTACACCAATTTTTGGACCAGGAACAGTTATTACCTTAACCAGCAGATTAACACCAAAGAATCACTGCTTCTTGAAATGTTTGAGGTTGTCTCATTGAATATCCACCACTAGCTGCGATAATTGTAACCAATACCTGTTTCTTGTCAAATTTAGGCCAAAATAAGGCACAGTGTTCTAAAAACTAATAAAAAGGCACCTGTACACAACCAAAACTCAGCATTTGGTAGGCAAAAACAAGACATTTGATGCTTAAACAACTTTTAGGAGCTAACATTTTTTAGAGTTCATGATTGTGAACGCTCTTCCATCATTCAAAATTAGGGTCTCAGAAGTTTCTTGGAGCCTATCGCAGTTCTCACTGGGTGATGAGCAAAATCCACCTGACTCTTGGTAGAAGAAACCTAGGTGAGCAAGGAACCCTGAGTGATCTGAACCAGGAACCTTTAGCTGAGAGGCCACTGTGCTAACCACTACATCCCTGCCATTCGGCTGAGCTCAGAGTAGAAGGATGTTAAGATCTGATGCGGTCAGCCGGTATTTGAGGAATTTAACTAGCGGCCTCTTTCCTAATAAGGCTGTGCTTCACCAGGGCCCAAGAGCTCCGAGAGTGTGTTTGGAGGATTCCCAAAACCCCAGACCCCTTTTAAGGAGCCGTTTCCTTTTCTCGGCCGGTAGCTTGTTTTATTTATTCCTCTGGTGTTCCTGAATCAGGAAAGGGATCTCCATAACATACTCTAGGGTGACGGTGGACAGGCTGCACAAGTTCGACACAGTAAGATGTTTTCTTTCACTAAATGTATAAACTGGTTATAATGGATGAATTGTATGCAAGAATGAAATAATCAATACAGTATTCCGTTACTTTATCATGTTTCTGGGGTTTTTTACACTTGACAGGTTTTAACTTTTTTCCAGGTTAATTCAGTCAATTAGAAAATTAATTAGAGAAAATTAAAGTACAACAGATGATCTCACTGAAATAGATATGGTTTTTAAATTATTAACCATTATTGTAATTTGTAAATCCAGGTTTTGTTTATCCCTTTCTTCGTAGCTAATACAGCGCCACCCACAGTCAGTTCCAACTATGATAAAAAAAACAACAATACATTATCTTGTAAGAAAATCCTGTTAGTTTGACTTTTTCCTATCTGTAATTGACATACACAATGAATCAAAGTATTTTTTTATTTTATTTTCTTTTCTTTCTTTTTTTTAAAGTTATGTCCCTCTAAAATGTGATTAACTGTAATTAAATCTATGAGTTTCCAGCATTTTCACAGCTGCAACAAAAAAATGTAGACCTGCAAATTATTTTTTGTAAAGCAGATTTATTTACTAAAGCAATATGTTATTTTTAGGATTTGTGATATATATACAAATCTATTTATATTTATTTAAATATATAATATATTTGTGATATATTATATATTATACTTATTATGTATGTGATATATACCTATACCTTAAGCTGTGGTTGAATTTATCGGAAATCTTTGAATCAGAATGATCATTTCATTCAAGGAGTATCCTCTTGCTGTCTCTTGTGAAACCAATATGGAAGTGACAAACCTCAGTTTCTCGACTGACCACTAAAGACTGGAAAATGTGGCCGCTTGAGCAACAACAAAGGGGGGGGGGTCAATCCTGACTGCCGCTTGTAGCTGGTTGTCTTATACTGAATTGAATGGGTCAAGACAGTGCTTATACCACTAATATGAACTAAATGTGGAATACTGACAGCTAAATGTGTTGTATACACCTCCTCTTTGGAATCCACCATTGTTCTCTGATTTGTTGGGGTTCTCAGCTCACGGCTTTCTCAAGTATCCTTGGCTGCTATATTATATTCTATAGAGATAAAAACCCTATCTTACCATTTATTTGGACCATGCTAGTGACTGATGTTCCTAAAATGCTGCTGGTTCATTTTCAATCAATAACATGACTTAGGGTGCCATGGACTGACGACCTGTCCAGGGTGTATGCCCGCCTCCCACCTCTGCGCTGGTGTACCGGCTGACCCACCTTGACCCTAAAAAAGGGAATAAGCGGGTTGAAAAATGAATGAATGAAAGATATAACATGATTTAGGACACCTCCATAGCATCACAGACCACAGGTGTCTACCTTGGAATATTTGACATTTATGAATTTAAAGCTACACTGAGTGCTGTTGTGCTGTGGTTTGCAATTTGTTTGATGTAGTTTCAAAGTACTCTTGAAGATGGTGAGATGAACTGTGTTGACACACTATGCTCTTGAGCCTATGCTTCAAATTCCCATTTATAGAATCCAATGTTTTAAATGCAGCATTTTCTGCATTATTTGGTTTAAGAGTTGGCCTTTCATCCTTATATCTGGCTTATTTCCATAATAAATCTGAGCATGTTCCAACAATTCTACAATTTTACCAAACATCTCCAAGCTTTTTTTGTAGACATTAGCTTGAGTTTTCAGTAGACCTTGGTTAACTGTGGTGTCTTCTTTCATCCTCCAAGGAGCAGGCATGGCAAACAAGGGTCCATCGTATGGGCTGAGTCGTCAGCTGCAGGATAAAATTGAGCAGAAGTACGACCCTGAGCTGGAGGAGCGTCTAGTGGAATGGATCACAGCTCAGTGTGGGCCAGCCGTGGGTAGGCCAGAGCCTGGAAAACTGGGATTCCAGACTTGGCTCAGAGATGGATGTGTATGTGTGCTGTGTAACTTTGTTTACAACCTTAAATGAACCAGTTCTTCCAACAACTCCCAACATTAATGTGTTAAAACTTTAACCCATTCCTCTTATCTCCCACTAACCTTAAACATCAACTCGATTACAACCTAAACCTTTGACTCTGCTCCAGGTGCTGTGTGAGCTGATCAACAGTTTGAGCGGGGACCGACCAGTAAAGAAGATCCAGAGCTCCAGTATGGCTTTCAAGCAGATGGAGCAGGTCTCGCAGTTCCTCACTGCTGCAGAGCGATACGGCCTCGTCAAAACTGACATCTTCCAAACCGTTGACCTCTGGGAGGGTGAGCTCATACAGATACAACCATGCAGATGTTTCTACTTTAAATTTCTATAGTGAATCAATGGTTGGAGGGATTAATGTGTTAGATGGCATCTTCTTTGACCGGTAAATGTGATTTGCTCCTCTTTCACATGGGGTCACCAGCTGAGAACAAAATCTCAGTTCCAGGAAATTAGCTTTGTTGATGATCAATGGAAAGAGAGTCTGTAAGTTTTAGAGTCAATGCTCTCCCGTAACAAGAGGTGCCATGCGAGTTTTTTTAATTCATGTTTCCTGGATATCTGTTAGGAAGTCTAAAGGGATGTCTCAGTATCCCCTTTTAGAGCCGGAGGAAGAAAGTCTGGTGGCTGGTGAGGGGAAAGTCAGGGTGACATTGGATAATTCTGTTGATTCATTGTTGCGTTGAAGACTGAGTCGAGTGGATGCTCCAGTTTGTTGTCGGGTGTTAAATGCCGCCGATGGCATTGCTTTGACCATTGCGATTCTTTCCTTGATTAGGCACGATCTTGCCCTGCCTCCAAGGATTACTTTGTAGTATTCACTCGATGACTCATTTGTGATCTCTATGTGATTCTGATGACCACTGTATAGGGTTAACCGAGTGGCATAAAGACTACACAGTCTTTACAATGTTGTGTTCTTTGCTCTACAGGGAAGGATCTGGCAGCAGTTCAAAGGACTCTCTTGGCTCTTGGAAGCATTGCAGTTACCAAAGATGATGGGTTCTTTCGAGGAGACCCAAACTGCTTCTTTAAGTGAGTTTCTATCGTTTCTAAATAAGAGAGAGCATTGCTTGGTCATTATTTGAGTCACATTTAGGCATGTCTACTGTGGACAAGTTCTCATGACCTTCACAAACTACTCCCCCTTGGGTGAATCTTTTCCCACATTCTGATAGTGGTAAAATGTATTTTAAACCGAAGGATGCAGACTACATTGTTTGCACACTCCAGGTATCCCTGTATCCCAAGGGGTATCAGAAAAGAAATATCATCTGGCATTCTGTCATTTTCAGATATCCATAGTAGTGTACCTCAAAAAGTACATTTGCGTCTGAGTGAATGAAATGGAGGGAAATTAAGAAGAGTGGGTTTCAGTTATTCTCTGATTTTCTTTTGTGTGTTCAGGAAAGCTCAGGAGAACCGCAGGGATTTCTCAGATGAACAGTTGAAGGAAGGGAAGCATGTGATTGGGCTTCAAATGGGCTCTAATAAAGGGGCGTCCCAAGCAGGCAGCAGCGGATATGGACGTCCACGCCAGATCATCAACCCCTGAGAGACTTCCTGATATTTTAACCACAAATCACCATCGCTCGTCAAATCATCTTAATAAAGATCTGAATCATTTTAACGTGTGTTTTGGTTTTGGGGCTATAGGTATTATATCAATTGTACTGTTGTAGAATTGATAGAGCTTTAATTATCTTGTTATAATTGACCTGTTCTCGAATAGGCAAAGTTTTAAATGTGCTAATTTTTAGTGCTTTAGAGCTGGTGGACTTTAGACACAGTGTAGTAGTACCGCTCTGGAATTCTGGATTTAGTTGTAGTGATTTAAGGTGGAGGTAATCATTAAATATGTTGTTTTAATTGACGTGCTTTGGAGTGAGCAAGCTTTAAATAAGTTGTTTTAATTAGAGTGGGAAGGGCTTTTACATGTAGTTGTGGTGGGTGGTGCTTTGGAGTGGGCGGGCTTTTACGTATGAGAATTTAATTGTATATTGTGTAGTGCTCAAGAGAGGGTGGGGTTTGCAACAAGGTGTCATAGTTGTTGTGCTTCATGTTGTTGTACTGCTTTAGAGTGGGTGGAGCTTATCACACGCTTATCGTAGGGTACATTGTTTCATACCAGAAAATGTTTTTTTTTAAAGCATTCAAATGAGACTGACACACCTCAGTTTATTTTTTATTTAACAGCAATACTTTTGTTTAGCTAAAACCCACACTGCAATAAAATCCACACAGGTTTAACCAGTACTTCCTGGATCCAGGTAAGCATACCAACACCCATGCTCCAGTGCAGGAAGACAACTTCATATATTAAAATTTTCACCCATCACTCAGTAGAAAGTGGTCTGTTCCTCAGAGTTCCGTGACATCTTGAGAAGTGTTTGTGTTTATTGAAGCCCTTTTCCTCGACTTCATTCACACATCTTTCATTCAGATCAGATCTGAAACTGGTTTCCACTTAATGTCTACCGTCTTCACACACAGTAATTCTACAGGAGTCTTCAACATTTCTACATTTGAGTTCATCAGAAGATTGATGTTGCTTAGAGAGTGAAGCTTTACTTTTTTATGCTCTCTCTCTCTCTCTCTCTCTCTCTCTCTCTCTCTCTCTCTCTCTCT
>SRMA01026479.1:123868-156328 GCA_007224835.1 Danionella cerebrum | reverse complement strand
AATCTTTACTGTATCCCTTTAAGGGTTGATTTCTTTTTTTCTACAATGACCTCAATAGCTACTACATTCTTCACAATATCCCCCTTTGACTCAATCAGAAGAAAGAAGAACCTTTCAAAAGAGATGATCACTCATTTCAAGACAAGCTTTGACGTGAACTTCTGAGTGATCATGTGATCCCCTGAGCAAACAAACTCTGAGAGCCCTGCACCAATCAGGAACCCTCGTCCTATCACACACACAGTCTGATCACAGATCGCATCACTATGTATGTTAGCTGAGCTCCGCAGCTGCAACGAGCGGCTCTTTTTCCTCCAGACCCAGCTCTGGTTGGATCAGAACCACTTGAGAGTCTACATCCTGGTCCATGTTTGATACAGGGTTAAAACTTCTCCCCCGTGTCCTGGTAATGCACTCGGGACTACGCCAGTGCGACAGAGCCACCTCCAGAGAGTAGTAAAGCGAGAGGAAGAGTGCCAGGGTGCCCAGCAGCAGGAGAGACTGAAAGGAACATGAGTGGCAAACATGAGTTCTTCTGATTTTAGAAAAAAAAAAAAACATTTACCGTATTTTTCGGCTCATAAGACGCACCGGCACATAAGACGCACCCAATTTTTAAAGAGGAAAATCCAGAAAAAAAAGATTCTGAACCAAATACTGTTGTAAAATATTTTATATCAACTGTGTAAAAGTTAACAGCCAAACATGTAACATGAACAGACAGTAAACAGTAAAAGTAACAAAAAAAAGGCTGTAATGTTTTTCTTTGCCCCCACTCATCACTCTAAAGTCCACCATTCGTTATCACCATCACTGTTCCAGTGCAACATTGTCACTACATTACTAATAATAGCTAGTAACATGGTCACTACATTACAAATAATAGCCAGTAACATTGTCACTACATTACTAATAATAGCTAGTAAGATTGCCCCCACATTAGTAATAATACAGTGGTTCTCAAACTTTTTTAGTCGAGCCCCCCTGTAATCAAACACTCCCTAATTGCAGAACATGTTACTTACGTTTGTTATCTCGCATGTACATGTGTGAGATGTACCGTTGAGAGATGATTTGAGTTTGAGCTTATTAAAGAAGAGTTTCAGTCATTGAGATCGTTTTGATACATATTCGTTTTGACGCCCGCGAGAGAGAGAGAGAGAGAGAGAGAGATAGAGAGCTAGCGCTGGAAACAAGCGTATGCTTTTTGATCTAATATAAATCCTTTTGATTTTTGTCAGCTTATGAAAACCCAAATAACTCCAAAGGATCAAACTGTCCAAGATTGCGAAACTGTCCAAGTGAATGTTTAGCGGAAATAAAACCCTCACAGACTGAAGACGATGCTTATCGATCATCATCTTATTGTCAGGCTCAAAAAACATAGCAGACAAACTATGAGCTGTGCCCATTTCACATCTTGAAATGTATTTTAGCGTGAGAAAACGGGTTTGTAGCGTGAGAGATCACTCAAATGCGAGAGTCAGCTGATCTCTGTAGTTTCGCTCGTGACGTAAGTATGGATGCGGATGCCAAAGGCATTGTGGGAAATGTAGTTTTTCCCCCGTTTTCGTTACGTCCGCGCAATGGCAGAGATGGGCGATGACGTCAGCGCGCAGCGCTTGGTAAACAAATATGGCCGCGGCTTCGGCCTAGCTCCGGAGCTCCGGAGCTCTTACACCTCTCATACGGCCGTTACCGGGCTTCGCGGCGGTTTGCATTCGCTTCATAAGACGCACCAACTTTTCCCCCTCAGTTTTGGGGAAGAAAAAGTGCGTCTTATGAGCCGAAAAATACGGTAATTATGAAGCACCATGCAATTCTAATGTGTCCCAGATCAGAACAGGTGTTTGTAAATAAAACCATATAAAAGCAAAGCACTCTTGGAACAAAAGCTTTTCATAATGGATCAAAATGTAACATTTATTACAATTCTTTAATTAATAAAAATAATAATGCATTTTATTTTATGTATATTTCTAGTTGCTCAAGGACACCTCACAGATTAACTTCATAATAATCATAATACAGAGTAGGGCTGGGCAATATGAAGCAAAAAATATATCTCGATTTTGCTATATCTCGATATACGATATATATCTCGATATCTTTACAGGTTTTATAACCACCCCCCCCACCACCCCAAAAAAACCCTACTGCAAAAAAAAAAATAATACAAATGTCAAAGTCGTTTTTTATTGAAGCTCAGAGGTGCTTCTGCAAATTTTCTTTCAGAAATCCTTGTATACATATTGCCTTTTCATTCAAAAATAAAACAACTAAAAAACAGGCAGTGCATAGGAACAAAGTGCTCCTGTAACATTTAGGATATAAACAAAATCCCTGATAACATAAATAATAATTTAACTGTAAAATAATACACATTGCCTTCTTTTCATTCAAAAATAAAACAACTCAAGCTCATCTTTGCAGGACCTCTGTTGTAAGTAACCTTTTCCAATTCAGCAGCAAGCCGCGCTCTCTCTGTAGTGTACAGTCGCGGGAGTTCCTGTCTCAAAAAGTAATGCCGACTGGGTAAACTGTATCTGACTGGGATCAAGTGTTTTTAGCATACGTTTAAAGCCACGTTGTTCAACGACAGTATGTGAAATGCCACGGACTCTACCATATTATGTTTGTGTGTTGCCCTTTAAGAGCTGCGTCCCAGAGCCCTCAGTGTGTGCGCGTGCGCGAGGAGAGTTAGAGAGAGAAGTGTGTGCGCTGCTCTTCTCCTGAAACCGCTACCCTAATATATCTTGTTTGCTTTTGTTTTTGTGATGTAAATTTCTTGTGACGCTGAAGCTAACTATAAAGGTTTGAGTTTGGGATGATGTGTTCGTCTTGAGGCTCATTTTTTTCACCGGCTATCCGGCACAAGCGTCACACGCTCTGTCTTTCATATTCTACACTCCGCATTATAGAATTGTGGAGATTAGTTGAGCTTTGGTTGGCAGCAACTTTCACGGCAGTAGACATCTGTCTGTTGTTCGTCTGACGACTTAAAACCAAAGTATTTCCATATAATGGAGCCAGCTGTTCTTTTTTTGCAACAAGTTCTGTAGCCTCCGGGCTGGTTGCGGGCGCCGCCATGTTGAATGAGACGACAGGCAAGGGGAGGGGGAACAAAAGCAAGGAGGCGCGGACGAGCACAGCACAGAGAAAGCACACAAGCAAATTGGAGAAATTAAATATAGACATTATATCGATATATATACGATATGCCAGAATTCATATCGAGTTTAAAAAATATCTCGATATATTTTAAATATCGAGATATCGCCCACCCCTAAAACAGAGTATTAAAAAGCTCATAAAACAGCGAAGAAAAGGATGCTAAACCATTTCAAAATCAAAATATTTGCCTCTCAAATGAATAAAGACATGTGTTCTAATCTAAAAAACTAGAGAGCACGGAGGAGAGATCATCTAGTGGTTCAGACCTTGAGGCTGCCGGAGGTGAAGGGGCTGTGGATTTCAGGAGGGATGTCGATGCCTGGAGGACACGGCAGAGAGAAGCTGCTGCTCAGATACTGGCCACTCATGGCCTCCTGCACTCGCCTGAACACAGACAGATAGCTGTTCAATATCTGTTTACAAATGCCTTACAGAGAAAAACTATATTTTATTTCACCATTTAAAATACGTTAGATAAAATGTCACAGGTCTGATGCTACTTGTTTTGGCTGAATTTGTGCACGGATCAACTGTGAGAAAGAAGAAGAATAGCCTGTATTAATCACATGAATTAAGTGACAATCGGCAGTCATGATGAATTTACATTTTTTTTTTGTTTTTTACACTTTAGAACTCAATGATAACATTATACAAACCCTAAATAAAAAAAAAAACAGACATTTTTTGAGACCCCCCAAAAATACACAAATCCCATTTTGAGGGGAGCCAATACTTTATATAAACGAGCAGAAACACCCCCCCCCCCCAGCTTCACTGTAGTCTGCATCCTGTCTCCAACTCAATTTGCAGAAATGCAGCTTTGACTTTTAACTGTATCACTCTCCAGCCATTTACAGCCAAATATTTAAAATGTTTTTTAGATTGACTTTTATAGCGGATTACTCTATTATTTCTTTGATAGAAAAGTGACAACAGACAGAAATCGCACCTGCGTCACCTTACATGTCTGGCTGGTAGTCTACCACATCAGGTGCCCACTTATTGTGCTTCTTCAAAAGGCTTTGAAGAGCACATCTTGAAACCCCAGACTACTTTGAAATCTTTGTCTTGTTCTTTTACGATTTATTTTTTGCGACCTTATTGATTTTCTTCGACAGGATAGTGGAGAGAGACAGGAAGTGATGTAGGGATGGGAAAGACGCCACGCTCGGGTCTTGTGTCACCGTGTGTAACAGCATGTGTACACCACGAGGATGAACTTGGGGACACAATGTTGATGCAGTAGAACTACCTTGGGTCTTGTTGCTTCACTTTTCTAACAGTTTGGATGTTCCTCGCCCATTTTTAAGTCTCCTACGCAGCTGTTTCTGTTGGTGACTGGTTTTAAACTACGCATGACATTCATAATCATTAGCACCCTTTTGGTTTAATTGGTTGATTATACGGTTGACTATTTTCCTACAAATCTCTGACTTTGTGCAAGTGTTCCTATAAGAACTGATGCTTGTCTGTGGTCAAAAATTAAAAACAGCAAAAATGGATTTGATTTAGATTTGTTTTTGTTCACTCACTTTTTATTTCATACATTTACCAAGTCCCACACTTACCAATTTGCAAAAAAAAAAAAAAAAAAAAATCTCTATTTGTATTTCGGAAAGCATTCTTCATTTACAGCATTTTTCACAACTGCTTTTAAAAGTTTTATGAGTGAAAAAATGACTTTAGTTGGTAATGCTGACATACAAGCATACTGTTCTGTCTGGTGGTGAATCTATCTTAGCCTTTTGTTTCAAGTTGGACTGAGGCACATTGTGTGGAGTTTTCAACTATTTGCCTTCATTCAAATTCATTAAATGTCAAAAATGGAGGTGAAAGGATTCCCAAAGTTTCTTTATATTCAGTCAAATTGGAAGCAAAAGATTTTAACATGTTCAAGAACCCAATTGGAATCATCACTGGAGTAGCATTTTCCAGCGATACTTTACAAAAGACTTACTTCTGTGTGTGAGAGACCTGCTCCGGGGTCAGCGAGGAGCCGTACAGCGTCAGCTTCCAGTTCTTCAGGAGCCCCAGAGACACAGGCACACCAGAGTCCTCTGAAATAACCAAGGAAAAAGTCCATTCAAATATATATGCAAGAGAAGAATACATCATATACTATATGTGAATCACCATACTCCAGTACACAAGAATCTAGATTTTAAATCAGTCGGTTCAGCTGGTTCTGAAGAACGGAAGCTTCTGCACTGAAAAGTTGCTCCTTTCAAGCTTCTGAGAAGAGCACGAGGTTGCAGATATTAGTTAATAGCATAATATTGAAGTGGATGGATACAATTAAAATAATGTAGAACTAAACCGATCTGATCAGAAGCATTTGTGACTATCTTTTAAAAAAAGGTAATGAGAGATTGTGCAATCAAAATCTGAAATCAATGTTCCCGAGGTGGATTCAAATGTGAGTAGTCGCTGAACTGATCTGGGACACTATAGAATTTCAATTTTAAGAGAATTCACTAGATAAATTTTATTTTTCATTCAGGGGTGCTTTGAGTTTGCCATCATCATTTCTGTTACACTGATGTTCAGTTGAAAATAAAATAAAAAGGAGAGAAGGAGGAGGTCGGAATAGATAAATGGAGATCAATCAGAACTGAGATTGGACTCTGAGGTTGGTATAGATCCCCTGAACCAGCAAGAGTTTAGTGTGAAAATAAATTCTGTGTTTAGTTTGATCAGAGTTTACTTATTTATCTGGGCTGAGCTAAGCAGGAAGTAAAGGTCTGGTGAGGCTCACTGTAGTCGCTGATACGCAGACGGTACTCTCCTTCAGCGCTCTCTCCCCAGCAGCGAACAGTAGAGAACGTCCAGTCATTCAGGCCTGACGAGTCGCTGTCAGAGAAACAGATCATCAGTGGAGACGACAGGAAATATTGAAACAGCTCAAAATGAACAGAAACATAGTGGAGAGCTCCAGTCATGCACATTTTAGTTCCGGTCTGAGGGGCTTAATCAGGGACCAGGAAAGAAGCTAAACTCTGAACTTTACTGATTAAAATGTATTGGTTAAAAGAACATTCCTCCAGCTATTGAGATGGACTTTTGATTGATTTCAGATTAGCCAATAAATTATTCCTGGAATCACATAATAGATGTCTCTCCATCCAGGTTCTAGAAGCCTTCAGAGAACACATCCTACCCAGCTTCTGGAGGCTACAGCTTAGGAGGACCCTCCAAAGGCTCCAACAACCATTGCTAAACGGGGAAGTCCAGCCTCTTTTCTGTTTTTGGCAGTTTGCAGCCTTGCTTATGATGCATTACCACCACAAGCTGGATTTGGAGTTTAGATCACAAAATGAGCAAAGGAAAAGTTCTTGTAAAATTAACCTTTTCTTTATGTGATTCTTTTATCAAATTGAATTTCTATGAAATTGTAAGATCACTGAGAACCCATACGCACTCGGTAGGATTCAGACTTCTGGATTGTTCAGTAAGGAGGAATATAACTTGTTGAAAAAAAGCCTCAATGTGATTGGCTGCATGAAATATACTGTAAAAAAAGCCAACCATAAAGTGCCAAGACTCTCGCAATAGACAAGGAGGGAGAGACCGAGAGATCAAGAGTGGGTGAGGAGAGTTGGAGAACAAGGTAGAGAAACAGAGAGAGTAGCTCACGTGTCCAGCATTCTCCGGGCTCCGATCAGGGAGCTCATTCCACTGGGACACTGCAGAATAATCTCCAGAGTTCCTCGTCGAGGGTGATCGATGCTCAGAGTCACCAACACATGCTCCAGTGTCCTCAGCCCCGAAACTCTCAGATCTGCTTCTGACACTGAGACAGGGAGACTTATATCAGAACCACCGAAACAGTGACGAGAACATGGATCCTAAAGCTCACCATTCCAGCTGTGGTTGAAGGACCTGGGGGAAGGCGGGATTATCTCGTTTACACTCAGCAGCGGACTCTGATAGGAAACTAGGTATGGCACTGACTCCCAGACCTGCAGAGATACATGTGCGTCAGAACCCTGGCTGCACCTGATCTGACCAGGACAGAGGGGCATGAATGACCTTAGCAGAATTGACAAGCCTCCAGGCGTTCAGCAGACCGAACCCGAACTTGTGGCTGTGTCGGAACCCTGCTCCATTGGTCTCCCAGTCTGCCACAACGTCATGCTGGAGACAGAGAGAGTCAGAGCTTCGGTAACAGTAGGCTTGCCGATCAAGAAACACCACAAACTGACAATCTGAGACCTGTATGGCAGTGTGCGTGATGATGTGCTGCACGTCTCTCCAGCTCAAGCAGGGTCGAGTCTGCAGCATCAGAGCGAACATCCCTGCAGCCAGCGGAGCCGAGGCAGAGGTGCCGGTGTGGCCGTCAGTGCAGCCAGAGCCGCTGGACAGGGACCAGTCCGATGTCACCTCAAACGCACAGACACTGGAGTTTAATCAGGACCAGGAAAAGCAAGAGACGAATATCGAGAGCTACTCACTATGCTGCGCTGCAGTCGGCTGCCGCTGCTGAAGGTGACCGCCAGCATGGAAGCACACTCCTCTGCGTAGAAGGGTTTCTTGCCATCCTCATCCACCGCTCCTGCAACATCACCAGGATCTCATCAATGAATCCAGCTTCCAGATCTGTTCCTCACTGAACCATTTCATTAGAATCTTTTATCTTTCCTTTAATTTCTCTTTGAATCCTAGTGGTGCATAACTAGAGAACAATCTATGCCCTGGAACTCTTCAGACAGGGACAGCTCTGGAGGATTGGGATTGTATGTATGCTGCAGCTTCATGATGTTCCATACCGATAGTGACGGTGTAGATGGAGTTGGCATAGCCATCGTAGTTGCAATTGTCCTTGTACTGGCCTCCGTTTCCACTGGCGACCACGAAGATGCTGCCAAAGCCCTTCCTGCCGGCGATCACCCCGTGCTGCAGAGCAGCCTACACCGGAGCAGAAGAATGAGCCATGAGATGTTCTCCAGAAGCACTGGAGAAAATCTCAAGCTCTGCTGTTACATGTCCTTCTCCTTTAATCAATAACAAATCTTGCCGTAAGCATTGATCAGCCGGGGAAGTTGCATGATAATAATATACATCACAGTGCTTCTCTCTACACTTTTAAATGGCAAATCTCACAAGTATTGACACTGTAATAAAAGAAAACCAAAAGGTTGATTGGCTGTTTTTCTGTGACATCACTATTGATACAAATGTAGTATAAATAGTGGTAAAAGTCATCGGGACTTACTAACCTTTCCTAAAGGGTGAGGTCCATCCACAGTTCGACCATCATCATCTGGTCCCCAGCTACAACAGGGAGAAACCAAGAGCAAGAGAAACCATCAGAAACCAAATGCATTATGAATGGTTCATCAAAAATCTATGTTTCAAAGTAAAATTGTCAAATCACAGAGGTGTTATCAGGCACAGAAAAGTGTATAAACAAGCTACAAAGAATTTTAAATTGATCATTTAACAGCAGTTTTGAATTAAGTTGAAATGACAATGTTGATTTGATTTTGTTGAAGTTTCATAAATGTTATTTTTTAAATATATATTTTTGGTTTTAAATGGATGTTAAAAGAGTAATGAAACATTTGCAAGGTCATTTGAATTAAAATGTGGGAAAACGGGCAACCGTCTTTCAGTTTCAGTTTACAGTGGTAAAAAGAAGAGAACCATTAAGTACAATACATGTGATATGGCTTGTATTTTTCAAAGTTCTGGCATGAAAAAGACACAAAAAGTGCTTGGAAAAGTGTATAAGGTTTAGGAGAGGTTTGTTTGGATTTTTGACACATGTTTAACATTATTTTTGGAGATTTATACATTTTTATTTTTTCTCAACAATTTAGATTTTTGTTATGAAACATAATTTTTTTTTTACAGTAAAAAATGTACTACTCTGAATTGAATTATTTTTTTTTACATTTTCAGGATTCTTATGGATTTATTGTGTAATGTAATGAAAAAAATATTCGTTAATAGAAAAAGTTTGAGGCTGTACTAAAATACGATATCAAGCATTACCAAAAAAAAAAAACGGTTTTAAAGATATTATGAGAGTTATATCTAATGTAGTAAAAAAACAGGCCCCAGACTTCCAAGAGTCTGACTCTGATCAGAAACATAGATGATACAAAAGCATCAGCTGAAAGAACAGCAAAGCTTTAACAGATGATAGAAATCCACATCTCATATGGTGACTCATAATAAGTACAAGGCTTTCATTTAATTATTCAGCAGATCAACCGTTTAACATTCGTATTGATAGATATTAAGCTTAATGTTAAACGACCTCAAGAGCATCAGTCATAAAACATTGTTCCATCATCAGCAGTGAACACTGAGTCTTTAACAGAACTTTGATTGTTCCTGAACACAGGAGGAAAGTGCTAGCACCATCTGAAGCCGTTTTACACGTACCTGCAGCTGTACACGTCATTGATCTGGTAGTGCTTGTTGAATGCCACCGCCTCCATGCTGTCTGTGAGCGGTCCATCCAGAACCCTGATCCCTGAGACACAGAGACAACAGCATCCAGCAGCAAATATCTACTCAATCTGACCAGGAGCCGACAGTTACAAGCTAGATACTAAACAGCTCAGACGACAATAAATAAACTTGAAGCTGTTATAACTGCAGAGGGAGCTTAGCATCATGTTAAAGAATGAGAGTCAGTGTCTGAAGCCACCTGAGGTACACTTCAGGCACTACTCACAAAGCTATTCATCAAAGTAATCTCAGAATGTTTGATTCCTGACAGGTGTGCAGCAGTTGTTACCTGCCACCTTGGCCCCGAAGGCCACCCCGACAGCACAGAAGCTGTTGTTGGACACGGCGGCGATCTCTCCCGCACAGCGGGTGCCATGATGGTTGTCACTGCTGCCCTCAGGATGAGGCATGGGGTCAGGGTCATCTGAGTTCAGGTCATAGCTGCCCTCGGGACTCTGAAAGGACCACAGATGAAAGAGGGTGAGTAAGGCACAATCCTCATCACCCAGGTTTTCATTATGGTAGCAGCAGGAGGCTGCTGCTTGGTTTGGATACAAAAAAAAATAAAAGAGAGAGAGAAACTGACGTAGTTGGGCTGGATGTCTGCAAGGGTGTGCTGTACTCCATCATCCACCACCGCCACAGTGACCCCAGCGCCGGTGATATTCCTCTCCCAGACACCCGTCACATTGATGTCCATACCCTGCTTCAGCTCGTTGTGCTGAGGAGACACAGAAGAGATCATCAGAAGGAGAGCTCATTGACCATCTGAGCCTCTTCTTTTATTATAAGATACGTTTATGACAGCAGAATTTTTGCTTTTAAATGAAAGCATTACAGTGATGTAAATACGTAGCATTAGTATCAGTCATTGGCTGAGGACATGCACACTGGTTCTTGGGATTGAATAATGCACTTTAAGATGTGATGGTAATTATCGAATACTTCATGTTACTCAAAGATAAAATGGTCAGAGACAGGAAGAACTAGGATACGCTAGGAAGTAGGATACGCACCAGGTGCCACTGGCTTGGGTACTTGGGGTCGTTGAAGCGCAGACCTCTTTTGGAGCGCCGGAGCACTTGTTCCTGTGAGTGCCACAGCACCAGAGGATTCCTGTCCAGCACAGAGGCAGCAGTGCTCCAGTCTGCTTCTGTGCCCCCCTGGCACAACAAGAAATGCCCTTCCAGTTGCCCTATCTGCCCCTGGTTTTCCAGACCTGCTTCCCGAGCCACCATCTCTGCCATCTGCTCTAGCGATTGTCCCTCACTCACCAGGTCCGGATCCATCTGCACCGCCCAGGACTGACCTGGCCCACAGGAGGAGAGGGGTGGGGGGGTAAACGAGGCAGGCAGATGGCTGAGCATCAAGGGGACGGCCAGGAAAAGCAGCAAGTACAGCCCCAAACACTTCTGGGCAGGGGTGGGCATGGCACATGGGTGGTGTCAGCGACACACTGGCTCCACATTAGACTGGCTGCCAAGAGAACCAAAAGCATAACAGGACTGTTCACAAAAGTTAAAATGGTGAAGACATAATCCTTCAATGTGGTGCACTTATTACCAGCAAACCCACTGTATTTTACCTAAATTTACTGCATACGTACGAACAGCCATTAACTAAATTTAAAATGTAGTATCTACAACCTAGCAGAACATTTTGGATGCAATCACGGTCAATAGATTGATATCTTCTGTAATATCAGAAAACTGATATTTTTTCAAAATTAGCAGCTGAAAGAATTGGTTCCAGTCCTGAAGATGTACTTCTCTCCAATTCTTCCGTTCAGAATTTAAATATAATAGTTACTTTAAGGATCAGTTTTAAATAATCGTCGCCAAGAAGCATCGATAACAGTTGACTATAATGCATGGGCCTTCAATTTTTACATTTATGTTACACTGATGCTCTATAATGTTCCAGTGTAAAGCTGCGTTAGCACATGTGTTTAAGTTGTAATTAATTCACATGAAAAGCGTCATATTCTTCCGTCTGACTAACATAGAAACAGGAAGTAACCTACCATGTCTCTGTTATTTCGGTGGAATTAAACAATGTGTTAATTATTTTACTAAAATATGCAGGAACACGTTTAATAAAATGGCAATGATAGCTGAGTTAATCAGTAAAAGCGAGGTTTAAGGAACAAATTAACCTCAACTCTTACCTTTAATAATCGATGGTCCTATAGATCGGTATTAATATTTCTGAAGTGTTTAAATCATTATTTATAAACTCCACCATCATAACTCCAGCTCACCAAACATCCGCATACGTCATCTCTGTCGTCACTTCTGGTTGTGTGTTTTGTTATTGCAAATAAACAGTAAACGGTACAAAGCAAATAAAAAATATAACCCAAGTTATTATATAAAAATAAAATATACGATAAAAAATAGAAGAAAAATCGAAATAAACAAAACAAACAAAAGTACTTCCAGGCGGTAGCGCTAGCGTTAAGTAGCTCCGACTGAACATATTTAGTGCTAAAAAAATTATAAAATGTAGAATGTTGTGATATTATATTAGTATAACAAAACAGTTATGATTTGATAAAAAATTAAGTTCGAGATAAAACATTTTACTTACAAACCAAATAAAAAATAAAAACAAAAAAGACAGTGAAAATTATTGAAATTGAGAACAAAGGACAAGAAACGTTTTAATGCAATACATATTGAGTTTAATCCATTTATTAGAGGGACATATAAGTTTTGATAAAAGATCAAGTTAAACTGAAATCTTTCTATTTTAATGTATGTCAGAAACACAGCCAGAATTAAAGATGCAAACAGAAACTGCTCTACTTCAGTCTAATTTTAAATTCCTTCACTGTAGCTCACAGATGTTGATAGTGGATCCAATCCCAGTCCAGAACCGGAAGCAGGGATACAGAGGTGCCTCAAAGTGAGCCTGAATTCGGCAGATCTCCTGGGCCTCCTGGTGTGCACGTGTATGTGTGATGCGATAGAAGGCAAGTGCGCCGGCCTGAGGATCCAGATACACACCCACCCGCCGGGATTTAGGGCCATCAAGGTGTGTCTCCACACCCTTGTGGAACACAGAGAAGGATTTACCAGACCAGTAGAGGCTCCAGGACTGACTGTTGTATCCCAGACGAGAGGAGTCATCTGAGGAGGAGCGGCAGAGGTCCTTATAGGCTACCCCTATGCTAACCTGGAGACCAACACAACCATCAAAAGAGCTACACAATTATTTATGATCAACCCAAAACATCCTGTTTCAATACAAGTAATTCTGGTTATCAAGGAGTGTCATTTGTTTTAAGTTCCAAAACCAAGTGGGTACCTTCTGTCCAGTCCACTCCACTTCCCAGTAGTATGGACTTCCTGCCAGTGGCTCCACGCACATCACCTGCCTCCAGAACTGGAAGCGATCAGGGTGATCGGGATAGTTGACCTTCTCGGCACACAGAGTTGCTCGCCGCGAGCCCTCTGATAGACGAATATGACGGAACACACTATTCTGATCCAAAGTCGGATCAAAGCGGACTGAGAGAGGAACACAAATGATTTTATGCTCCTAAAACACAATCACCAAACATTAACCACGGATTTCCATCAGGAAAATCTCACATTTGAGCAGTTCCTCTCTGGTTTTCGGAGTTGGATTTGACAGACAGCAGGAAGCAGATCCACTCACTGCAACAAAGAAGTTTAGTCACAGATCAGTCACATTGGGTGCTTCAGGAGAAACTTATTATAGAAAAGATACTTTAAATCATATTGTTCTGAGATCACAACTGGGCTATAAATCAAGGTGTTGGCAATCTTTCTCCCTCTCTCCTAATCTAAACCTTGAAAGAGCTGGACTCTTTCAGACACCTCTCTTTCCCCTCCCTCGTCCTTCTTCCTTCTTTGTTCTCAATCCAGCATGGTTAGCTGTTTACCAAGGGTTTTAAAGGTAATACAGCTACATTTCCTATTACACCTTCTTAAACCTTGCTTCCAGCGTCTTCACATCACAATATTTCAATAACAAAAATGCCATGTGGCATTTAAAACTGTACCTGAAAGGGCCACATCTTGTTTCTTCTGATGTTCTTGGGTTGGAGGTGCAGTAGAGACTTCATCTTTGAGTTTAACAGGTGGAGCATTTGATTTGAGTTTTGCACCTGAGAAGAAATTAGATTTGATTCAGAAAGTACAGATTTATGGAGATATATTCTGGCTGTGCACTATGGAAATGACTCAGACCTGCGGGGTTAACACAGCTGCTGGAACTGTTGTCTCCGTTACTGGGTAGAATGGGGGATTGAGCTGCTGCAGCTGCATCATTGACTGCAGGAAACATGGGACTGATATGAAGGTATGAAGAGAACATCAATGCTCAATAGTTACAGATGAGTAGAGCAAGGGTAAGGATGCCCCTGAATTGTTTTACAGGTCAGTATCTCAGTGACTCTGCACAGGAAGTGGAAGACAGAAAGAGAAGGATCTCACCGATTCTGAAGACTATGGCCAGGTTTTGTTTGTTGAGGTGTTCTGATGTCTCTCTGAAAACTTCCAGAGCTGATCGGACTTCTGACAGCAGAGTCTCCGGACCATGCATCTGCATCAGGGCATCTCCAGGTCGGACTTCCATAGCATTGAAGCTCTGAAAGAGAAAAAGTTTCATATTATAACATGGTCAAATGCATGGGCTGGAAGATGTTGGATCACCTGTGAGTTTCTGAAACCTTGTTTTAAAATGAAAGTTGATTATTATAAAAGGGAATAAGAGGCTCACGGTGATGAATGTAACAGGATCTTGAACATCGTCAAGTTTCTGGATTTCCTCTTGCTTGCTCCTCAAGCTGTTGAGATCCATCTGGAGGCTACAGATTTGGGACTGGATGAGGCTGATAGTGGAGGCCTCGTGAGCCTTAAGCAATTCCAGGATCTGAGAGCCGCTGTGTGTGATCATTTTAGAGATCTCAGAGAACACCGTCCAACTCTCCTCAACCAGCTGCTGTAGGGAGGCCTGGGAGATGCAGGAGTCAAAGAGCATCACTTAAAGATAAAGGTCACACAAAACTAACCTCTACTTTTTCACACTGTTTCTGAGAACAGACAACTACCTTTCTTCTTAGAACACTATGGGACTTTAATCTAAGAGAAACAATCGTTCACCTCCAGAGTATGGACCAGTGTCAGATTAACTAATGGAAGCATCAACAGCTTGGTGAAGACTAACTCTATAATCTTGAGTGTTATACCTGTGTAGTCTGAGAGATGTGTGGAAGGCTCTGAAGTAGTTTTTCTCTCTCTGCAATATCGTTCTGGATCCGAGCCTTTACTTTCATCCGCTCTTCCTGAAATTACACAAAGGATTGCTCCCTTTCAGCTTATTTCAGGAGGTAACCCATGTATAAATGCATTGAAGCTCACCTGGACCCTGCTAAACTCCTCCTCGGGTCTGATTACCCGGTGGGTTTTGTGCTGGATCAGGCTGCACTCCTCACAGACACTCTGCTGGTCTTCACAGCAATAAAACTCCATTACCTGTTGATGTAACGGGCACATGGCGGGTGAGTCTGAGGGCAGGGATGGGTACAAACTGCCCGCTGAGACACTTGCAGGAGCACCAGAGTCGGGATGATTGGCGTTCATGGATGAAACACTCATGGCAATATAGGATTGGGGGTCTTCTTGCTGCTTGCTGAGCCGGAGAGTCTCCAGAGCTTCTTCTAGTGCTCGGCTGCGGCTGAGCTGTGGCCGAGGGGTAAACTGGCACCGGCACTGAGGGCACTCATGAGGTCCCTCCTTGGGAACCCGGTCCCAATGGCCCTGGATGCAGGGCAAACAGTAACTATGTCCACAAGAGAGTGTTGTAGGATCAGAGAGGGTCTCCAAGCAGACGGGGCAGGAGAGGAACCCCTGGGACCAGTCCACGAGAGACATTATCCTACGAAGAGACAGAGAGAGAGAGCAATCACTTTAAGCTGAAGCCATAATGGGTAAGAAGATACGTATGATCCTGAGGGCCCTGCTATTATATGGGTACCCCACAGTGCCTTATCAAGAAACAAATTCCTTCCAGATTCCCCAGAATCCCCAATGAAAACTTTAGGAAGTAGAAGCTGATTGTGAAGTAAAGAATCATCATTTAAGTTGAAAAGGCTCCTCACATTTTAGAACACCATCAGCAGATCAAATCATGAGGTGGCAACATAGACAAGAAAGTAAGGACTGCAAGAAAAACTTCTGGTACAATTGGAATCCTGTAAGAGCCAGCAGCAGTAGAGAATGGATGGCTGTACGGTGGAGTTCTGAGAACAGCTGACAGAATGTGGAGACTCTTTAGTAAAAACCAATTTCAGTTTTACATTTAACCCAATCAAAACAAATCAGCCCAGGGATTATTGCTCATAAAAATCTCACCGTATGGGAAGACTCTCTCCGTTTCTTGATAAATCCAAACTATGGAGTGATATGATATTTAATAAAAAATGGGAACCAATTAAAAGGTGAGAATTAGAACAGAAAGAACGACTCAAGTGGAGCTGAGAGTTAATGACCGAGTGGTTCTGGCCTGTGTATTTAACCAAGATGTGTGTGGTTGGACTTGTAAAACTAGCACAACTAGTTCACTCTTGATGCTTCGATCACACTCAGCAGTCAGTGTGAGTCAGCAGTTGAAATTACTCAATGGAAAACCATGAGAGGAACCTTGAAGAACCTGTTCAGCTGGGGGAAAAGAGGATTACATCATGGAATAGTTTGATCTGAAGAGATCTTAAATGACACACATTGGACACTTTGGTTATAGTTTATGAAATTTATTCTACATAAGATACAGTTTTTCTGTATATATATATATATTTTTTTTAAATCTACAGAAAATCACATTAAAGTTTGGAAACAAACATTTCCTCAACTGTTACATTTTTTTTGTATCTTTATTTGAAAAATTACTGCGGTTTTAAGTTATTTCTATAAAATTGAATTGTTTCTATAAAACACAATTGCAGAAGCATTGGCATTCATCTATGTTTGACCCCGCGGAGGAACGTTAGGGCACCTCATTATTGTTTGGTCCACGTGCAATACATTTAGTGTATTCTGTTATTTATTGTGATGGCCATTTCTCATCTCGTTTTTTTTTATTTATGTTTTAAATATTTTTAACAGTAAATAAAATGTAACTTTTTTAACAACACAGATCATATTCCTGTTTACTAGGGTTTTTGAGTAGAAAACATTAGTGTCAATGATTCTTTTCACTGTTTTCTATATTTCTGTCCAAATATACATTAGTGTTTAGGAAATTAACAGAAGTTTAGAACTAAAAAAAGTAATAATTCTCAAGAAGCTTTACTTACTTTAGCTATCGGAGCGGTAATCCATCGATCTGGGGAGACATTTAGTGAAAATTGCGGCCAAAGCAAACTAATCTAAAATCACCAATCGAGTCATTTTCATGAACCGAACCCTTGTTGAAAAGATTCAAACTAAGATTAACAAAGTTGGTAATTGGAATTGTGTACTTTATTCTTACACAGAACACTCGGGGAGTCATGAATTTGATAAATTAATTGTTTCCCCTAAAAATATATTTGAAGTCCTAGTGTAAGCTAACCGTGACCAAATATTTATCAATTAGTGTTGTAAAGTGAGCTGGCTGTTTGTCCTTTGTCTGTCCGCTAGAGGTCAGACCATGTATGTGCCTCATTCCTTCAACCATCCCAGAAGTAGAAGAGTGTCATAACATCCGGTGAAAATCATTGCTTAGTTTATTTTGAGGTGAGTGAAAATCTAATAATTATAAGGTTTTTAATTTCCAATTAAAGCAAATAGTTAGGTTTATCTTTGTCTGATAATTGTCTCTGCTTTTCTATATTCACTGTGAACGCCTTCATGGCCTGATTAGCGGGAGAATATTCAATTTAGTAGTGGGTAATTTATTTAGTGATTCAATTTTCGGAGCTAAAAATGAGCTTTATTTCTTCATTTATTATAGTTTGGTTCAGGAAAACACAGGTGGTGTTTCATGTCTAGATTTGTGATTACATTTAACTTGCATTTTTTGTTTTGACTGACATTTCTGCAGAAGATTCTAATATATTGTTATTGAACATTAACACTGAATTATTGTTTATGCTAATCATTTATAATAATAATAATAATAATAGTACCACAGTGTTTCAGTTTCACTGTCATGACATTGTGAAGCATGACATATCCCTGGCATTGATGTTGCGCTGTGTTCCCAGGATGTTCAGGCAGATGAGGACCTCTCTGTGGCTTCACCGATCGCTGATGTCCTTCAGAGATACCTGTCCTCATCATCGACATGCTGCATCTGGAGGCAAAGTGAGTCCAGTAATAGAAGAAGAGCAGCAGCTTCATACCCAAAGGCTTCATGAGAATGTCAACAGAGAAGAAGTTCTACTGGGGATCGTTGATCAGTTTCACAAAATCAAGGACAGCTCAATGTCTCAGTTCCATAGAATCTGGTTCAGAACTTTAAAAAGCGAGCTTAAAGGCTCAGATAAGCAGCTCAGGAAACTGAAAAGACTTGTATACCATTCAGAGCTTGATGGTTTCCTCTGTAAAATGAGAAGCTCAGTGCTGCATGCACAGATATGTAGTTTTCACAGACAAGTGGACACCGCAGACGATCTGCGGAGGCGATCATGGAGCGAGTGTTTGTCTGCAAGGAACGAGGCTCGGTGTCGGAGCTTGCTCCAGCCCAACACTTCACTGTACGTTGCTGAGACCAAGGTCTGGGCTGCGGTACTGGTGTGTCTGTGTGAAGAACGTGGGGAGCCAGCACTGCTCTTCACCCTCCGATCTGCCAAACTAAAAGGGAAGCACAAGGGAGACGTCAGGTGAAGACTCCTCCTGAACTCCAGCAGATACAGATGCAGGTCTTGAGTTTACTACAAAACAAGAATTTACTTCTGCTAACCAGAAAGTGTGTCCGCCCACACCGGCACATGTCTGCTGAAAGATAAATGCTTGACCGTCTCAGAGTTTTCAGAAGATTTGCAATATCGTGACGAGCTGGATTATGTGGAATTGTTCTGCTGTTTTAGTTTCGCAGGGGGAAAGAGAGAGGTGCTGGACCAGACGGTTGTGGACACAGCACTCAGAGAAGCTGCAGAGGAGCTGGGAGTGAGCGTTTTAGAAGATCAGGTGTGGGGTGTGTTGAAACCCCTACGAGATGCGGTCAGAACACTCCCCTCTACTTTTATTTGTTTGTGTTTAGAAATGGGGATCACAATCCTCTCATAAATACAATATAATGTGAATAATATCAGCTGTTTGAGTGTCCATCAACCTCTTTGTCTGAATATAACCAGAAATAATTGTATGGGGTATTTTTGAGCTCTTTATTCGGCTTATTTGGGACACATTAAGATTTGTTTAAGATGAATAGGAAGTGGGTTAGTGCTAAAAAGCTCAGCTTTGTCTCCACCTTCTGGTGAAACACAAATTTAAACACTTAAGTTGCTGCCTGTAACTCTGTGTTTCTGTTTTCAGTCTGGGATGTTGATAGCACCAGTATTAGCTAACCTTGGACCCCTGGAGGCACTCTCATTCAAACCAAACCCCAGCGAGGTACGAGTAGATGCCCATAGCAGATCACTCTCTGAGATACTAGAACCAGTTTGGTTCTTGATGTGATCAAACATGCAGAAGTCACAGGTTCAAGAGCACAGCAATAAAATATATACGCTCACTGGGTTTTCATTCCATAAAACTAATGGCACAAAAAAAACCTTGACTATGTGTAATTGTTGATGTTGAGCTGTAAAAGAATGAGATAAAGCAGCAGACTGATGAGAGATGAGCATCGTTAGAGAAGGGCCTTCTAAGACATCAGCTTGGTTTCTGTTCCACTGTTAACCCCATCTCTTCTGGCTCGTGCAGGTGGAGGAGGTCTTCACACTCTCTCTGGAGCACCTGTGTCAGCCCCAGAACCGCGGCTATACTCACTTTCGCGTGGGTGATCGTTTTGGATACACTCTGCCGGTGTTCCTGAAGGGCAAGCATCGAGTCTGGGGTCTGACGGCTATGGCCCTGGAGCAGGCCCTGAAAATCATTGTTCCTTCAGAGCTGACTTGTTCCCTGTAAGCAGAAGAGACAGGGGGAAATGAAATGTTTAGCTTATTTTTAAGATCCAGATTTTAGATTGGGAGACTCTCCGTTTATTCATCGAGAAACTCTACATGCACTTCTTTCTCTTGGTGTAGAAACCAGTTGCTCTTGAGGTCTTCACTGGGAGGAGGATTTCCAATGCTCTTCACAAGAGTTAATCTAAACCAGTTTTCACATTGTATTCCAGATTCTTCTGGATTCCTGGTTAGATCTTTGTGTGGCTTTGGGAGGATGGAAATAAATTATTCTTATATTTATACATGTTCAGAGGTCAGCTGACTGCTGTAGAGATCTAGTGACAACACAAGAATGAACTCAATCCAGATCAATGCAGTGAGGGGGTTCACAATTTCTTCACTCTCGTCGTCATCTAGCTTCCATTTGGTTGGTTAGGTGTTGATTACTGATATTTCATTGATGTGAGTGTGTGTTTGCTGTGGTAAAAATAAGGCTGTGGCATCAAATAAAGAGTTTATTTTAACTGAGCTTAGTGTGCTGGTCATCAAAGCTTTCTTGTGCCATGTTTATGTTGGCTTGTAAAACCCAACATATTGTTTATTGTCTTTTGCATCTGACAAAAAATTCAAAACCCATCTTCTCCAAGACAGTTCAAAGTACAGCCATCAAACTTGGCAAAAATATCTAAATTGGTCCGACTCGGATTGTTAAATATTTTCAGACTGGTACCACTAACGGAATTCTGGCAAATTGCTGAGAATACTGTGGGTATTGCTGAGAATACTGTGGGAGTCAAGTTTCCAATGACTTAACATGGGCCAAACTTTGTTCATGTCAATCATAGAAGCCGTGGACAGCTTCTTAGCAACCAAACTCTACCCTAACAACCAAACTTTCTGAACTCTTATCTCAGCCATGTTAAATTATAAAAACATGAGGGTTGGTTTATGTAACTTACAGTGATAAAGGAAACATTATATCACAGACTCCTCTAAGGAGTGTTTGCCATAGAAACCAATTTGGCATATCACTATCTTAGAGACATGGGGGTTGGTTTTAATCACAAATGTTGGCATTAAAAACTTTGTATGATGTCACTGATTCCTACAGGGCAACCAAAAATTCTAACTTGGTAACGTTAGTAGATTTTGCGGCACATTTACAAGCTAACATCAAAGTTTGAATACTAGTTTCATTTACTTCTCTATTTTAGCTGTTTTCTTCTGAAGTCACATGTACTCTGAAGATCTCAGGTTTCATCCACAGTACCTGATGAAATCCCCCCTCTTCTATAGCAAACCCTCTCTCAAGATCTCAGGTGTGGCCCAACTCAAGCTCTGCGTCCTTTTCAGGGAGCAGGTTTAGAGCTTTGTCCAGAGACTTCGAAAGATGGACTCTCTAAATTGAAACACCGCTGATCCAACCAGAGCCTCAAAACTTTATGGAGACTCTCTCCACCACTTCATCCCTTCAGAAATGCCATGATGCATCTCCAGACAAATCCCAAACAACCAAAGTTCCAGATCAGATGTGGTGGATTAAGATCAGAGCTGAAGTGTGCACTGTGAAGCTCCAGAAGCCGAGTAGTAACTGTGTTGAGCTTCCATAAACAAAGTAGGGCTTTTTTTTACAGAAGGAGGTCCTGATTATGTTTCTGGAGTTCCTTGAATCACTGTCGATCTTCTGCAATATTTGAACAATCATTGATGGCTGTAATCCTTATAGAGATCTTTAGTGAGCGTTAGATGGGGTACAAGCTTTTACCAGCTCTAGATGGTCAACTGATTCTTTTTGAAGACTACATAACCACTTATTGAGGACTACATAAAGAGTCTCGAGCAGGTCTCAAACCATGATGCTCAAGTCCTCATGATGAAATGACAGGGTCATGCTTTAAAGCAGGTTGAGAACTAACTGTAAACCCTCAGGGACTGGTTTAACCACCCCCCATCCCCAGTCTGTGTGAGGGTGAGGAGCACAAGGAATTAGTGCGGATCAATCCTCTCATCTGACTCAGCTTTGGGATTTACTGGAGAAAGTTCAGTTCGGAAAAAACAGCCCCCATCTCACCAGCAGATCCCAGTGGTGGACCATGATCCCGCGCAGAAATGCAGCACTTAGTTTTCTCAGTTTCTCTCTGTATCAATCAGAAACAAAAACAAGGCTTTTGTTTCACTCATTTTGTTCATTTCGCTACTGAGATCTGCATGGATTAACTGTATATTCATCTTCCACAAATTCCAAAGACGATGCATGGAGACGTGAACACTGAGGGTCAAGATGCATACGAGGTAAAATTTACGTTTTTAAAGGTCAAAAGGTTAAGTTTCAAAAACAATCACTTAACTTAATGTTGACAGAATGTTTTCTGCAACCCTGCTTTTGAACTGGACGATGAAAGCGAGCAAAACAGAGGAAATTATAAAATCGACATTTACTGCGAACCTACAACACCCCCAACTGCAGGTAAGAATGTGTGTGAAACCAATACACTGCTTAGTATAGCACTGGACAGTAAAACTGAAACATTGTTCAATATAAACATTGTTTCAACTGTCCGGTGTAAAGTGCTGAAGATTTGGACGATGAAAACGAAACACTGAAATATACATGTGTAAAGGCAGAGTGTGCTGACTGTGTTTTGCAAGGTGCTGGGGCGCTGGAGGAGTGTATGGCTGCTTTAAAGCAGCGAGTGTGTGTTCGTGGAGCGCTGCTGGTGTTCCTCACTTTGGTGCTGGTTTTGAGCATGTTCCTCATTGCTTTGCTACTCATCCTCAAATGTGAGTATAATCAGCCCCATACTCAAGTGTTTGTCTGCTGAATCTCTTTGTTTTCTCTGTGCCCTCCCTTTTCTCAGACGGTGAGAGAACTATAGAAGATCTTTCACCCTCAGACTCTAGGTTTGGAGAAATGCTTTTAGAAAACTGCTCCTGGAGTCCATCTTCTCCTCATCCCACACTTATCCCCACATTTCCTACTCTTGAAAAAGAGCCAACTTTTTTTACCAGTGAGTTCCCGCTCTCTTAAATTTACAAAGATAAACCAATGGTGGACAAAAGAATCTCAGGGCATTATTTAATTGATCATATAAATGACACTGCTGTAGTTTTATCTTGGTGATAGTTAATTATGTTCCTCAGGCTGTGGAGGTCTTCTGACAGGCTCCGCAGGGTCTCTGAACTCCCCAAATCATCCAGGCTTATATCCTGCTCATTCTCACTGCGTGTGGCTGATCCAGGTGCCTAAGCCATTCCTTGTGCAGATTCAGATCTCCTCTCTGGCTATCGAGGGACCATCGCCATGTCTCTTTGACTGGATGGAGGTCCAAGAGGAGAGTCCCAAGTCCTCTACGGTCACCAGGTTCAATCACAGAATTTTGTGTAATTTAACTGATGTAACTGATGTTGAGTTCTTCCTGACCTTGGTCAGTAATGAACTATGTGTGTCTCTGGTAACTGACAGAGTGTTTTTACAGATTCTGTGGGAACGTCGCTCCTCCGACTCTGAACACCAACAGCAGCTCTGTGCGCATCTCCTTCCACTCTGATGGGAGCATTGCTGGGAGTGGCTTCATGGCTCAATATCACTCTATTTCCATTGCAGAGAGTGAGCAAATCACATCAGGAGATGCGCTATACAACCAAAAGCATTCACTCACCAATTGTAACCTCCGTAATTACAAGAGGACAATCCAATATATGCAGCAGACTACATTAGGGAAAGAAAACAGTGGAGCTGTGTGATGAGTCACCCGAGTAACTCAACTATAACCCAACCAGATGTCAGCGTGTTATTTACATAAATTAAGCCACAAAGTTATGGACCATAACTTTCAGTGGTCAATGGATGCTGAGGAACATGGGTCACCATCATTTAATGTCTTCTATGAACAGTGTGGAGGTTCCCCCTCCTGTGCTACATGACTAAGCTCCGGTGCACAAATCCATCCATATAAAGACATCATGGATGAGGTGTTTGCTGAAGAAAGTCTTGACTGAATCTGACAGAACATGTTTGGGATGTCAGATTGAAGATTGTGAGTCAGATCTGCTAGTTTTACCATGCACATGCTCTCCTGGAAGACTGGTCAGAAGAATGTACAGGTGAAGGCAGATGAGAGAATGCTTCTGGGAGTAGTTAAAGAATTCAGTCGGGTTTCTTTCGAACTTTGAAAGAAAATTAAAAAAACATGTTTTCTCCTCAAATGCATTGAAAAGCAGTGACTGTGTTTGCTCTCAGAGAGCTGCTCCAGGGAGGAGTTCCTGTGTGACGCCGGCCGATGTTTGCTGCCGCCATCGCTTTGTGATGGTCACCGGGACTGCTGGGATCTTTCTGATGAACAGGACTGCCCCCACAAGAACCAGGGTTAGAGATAGGAAACATCTCAAACACAAGATCTCTTTGACTTTTAATCACACTTTATATTTAGGATATTTCTCTTTCCTAATCCTCTATATCCCTGGATCTCTTCTTTCTTTTCAAAACCTGGATCTGCTATTCTCGTCATTGAGCTCTCACTTGTCTCAGAGTCTGGAGCTCTCGACTCTTCTGAAGCTTTGTATGTTTCTCCTAAACCCCAACTCCTGTTCCTCTACAGAGGTAGAAGTCTAAGCTGGAGCTCATACGTACTAGGAGGAAGGAAATCCAAATCTGCATTCATGAGCTTCTTCTGCTTCTTTCTTCAGAGTGTGGAGGGAAACTGAATGGAGCATCTGGAACCCTTTCAAGCCCAAATCACCCCGGGCCTTACCCTCATCAACAGGTGAGCTCCTGTCTCCTGATCTCCTGAGCTCCTGTCTCCTGTGGAACAAGGGTTAGATGTGACCATTTAGACCAGCAGTGGGCAAAGTCCCTCCTGGTTTTTGTTCCATCCCTGCTTCAGTACAAACACTGGCAGCTTTAAACAAACCAAGGAGAGCTTCATTAGTAGAATCAGGTGTTTCACGAAGGTTGCATCTAAACTGTGCCCTCCTTACCCACCTCGGATTTAGACACTACTCAATCAACTTGTTATATGTTTTTAAAAAATGAAGCTACCAGGAATGATGCATCTGTTAATCCTTCAGAACCATATGGCTCACAAATACGGCTTTGACGGTTGTCCCAAATCATAGGGGTGTGTTTGGGGTAGGTAATGAAGAGAACTGGAGCTCAGCCTTTTCTGTCTCTCTATCCTATTTTCCCCCCAGAGTTGCATGTGGCAGATCTCTGTAAATGATGGGCATCGGATTGAACTCAGCTTCCTGAATTTCAGTCTGGAGGTGCAAGAAATCTGTGAGTTTGACTACGTGGAGGTTTTCAATGGAGCAGACTCGGCTGCTGACTCCTCTCTGGGCAGGTATTGTGTCGTTGCATAAAGAATGACCAGTCACTTGAATCGTAGGCACTTAAAAGAGTTAATTGAAGTACTTATCATAGACGATTCTGTTTACTATCAGATCAGAGATTTTGGGGGATTCCCCTGTTTAGTTGATTGAATGATGTAGTTCTGATGGTGGTTGTTTACATTCTGCATGTCTAAAAACAGTTCTAGGAGCTTACTCTGTATGAATACGAAGCTGTTGTTTTGATCTTCAGGAAATGCTGAGGCACAAGGACAGGGAAGTGTGAATAAAACTTTATTTTAAAGTCTCTGATCCTGGTCACTGCAGGTTCTGTGGTGCGATGCTGCCTACTGATCTGAGGTCTTCAGGGCCGGTTATGAGCGTTCTGTTTGTGGCAGATGATGGAGTTGCAGACAGTGGTTTTTATGCCTCCTATAGAGCCATTTCTTTTGCAGAGAGTGAGTGAGTTTTCTCTTTTTTTCTGTTACAGTGTAACAGTGAATCAACCGTCCACTTCTAACATGAAACCAACAAAATATTTCCCATCAGCCCTCACAATATTTAATAAAAACAAAGTAAAATTAGTTTTTCTTGGCAGTTCAAAAGCATCATATTATTTTACACACCAACATGACACGCACAGTTTAATTCACCCCATGAGTGCTGCATTTCATGTACGTTACAGCACTGCTTACAGCTTTTCTCCACTGCTGTAACCTGACGGGCCATGAGTACAGCGCCATCTGGCTGCAGGAAAATGTCGACTGCGGGGGTTACTACCTATCTCATCCTGTGATGTTCTCTTCCTGTATTTGTCTATGTGTTTGATTGCAATGGCTTTTTTTAACCTGTTCCACAGTGCCCTTTTTTTGAAGGACAGTGCGGAAAAGGCTCTTTTTTGAGCTACTTTACCTAATGTATATCCATTTTATCTGCTTCTCTCTAAAATACTACCTCTCAACACTGATCTGTCCCCACCCTGTCTATGTCTGTGGCCAGAGGGGTCTCATCTCGCTACATGTAACAGTTTATGTGACAAATAAATTCTCTTCTTCTCCTCTCTGAATGCAAGGCTATTAATGTTTGCCCAAAGCAATCTTTAAAAGGACTCTGGAGTTGCAGTACTTTTAGGAGCATTTAAACTCTGACCAGTGGGAGATTTTAGAGAGAATTATGAAACAAGAGCAAAATGTTAATTGACACCAGTCCAGCTGGTACAACTCTAGTGATAAATTCATAACGAAAATTTGAACATCACAATCAAAAGCTGTGGTTAAGCTCTTCAGAATATTAATATTTTATTAATATTTATTGTTATCAGGGTTACCAATGTCTGGTTGAAGATAGTTCATTATAGGTCTCTCCTCTGAGAAAAGTGAACCCTAAGCCCCCTTACTGTGTTTGTGTGTCAGGATCCTGCAGCACGGCTCAGTTCTCGTGCTCCAGTGGTGAATGTCTGCATCTGGACTGGGTTTGTGACGGATGGAGGGACTGCTCTGATGGTGCGGATGAACAGAACTGCTCTGACTCCAGCTACCCTTCCTTCGGTGAGATCCACAGCCAAACATTCAATGCTCCACTGATGTTAGCTATTCCCAGCAGGGTTTTACAGAGAGGTAGCATTGGTTTTATCAATGAAGAAGAAAGACTTTCACCATCTAGAAAGATCACATGTAAAGCGATGTCCTCTCTGCTCCTCAGCTTCCTCGTGTGAGCCCATCCATGTGGAGATGTGCAGAGGTCTGAGCTACAACCTGACATCCTTCCCCAACATCTGGCTTTCGCTGTCTGACCAGAGAGAAGCTGCATCATTGCTGCACAAGTACAGCGTGAGAAAAAGAGCATGCACTACTTCACTTTAATCAACTGCAGGGCAAGCGATATATAAATGAGTCATTTAGCATCGGATCTTCCTGAATTGTTACATGGTGTTTGCTACAGGTGCTGGAGGAGCTGGTGTGCTTCGACTCTCTCCGAAGGCTGGTCTGCGGGATGTTTATACCTCACTGCAGTCCTCAGGGTGGAGTTCTGCAACCATGCCAGTCCGTCTGTGCAGCAGCTGAGCAGCAATGCAGCCAGAGCCTAAGCCTCCTGAGCTTCACTTGGCCCTTCAACTGCCTCCTGTTGCCTGACTCGCAGCATCCCAGTGACTGTTCACTCCCCTAGGAGATCCTCTGGGACTTATTTATTGGTGTCTTTCATAGGAGACACTTATTGAGACCCTAACACACAATATGAATTCATGGGCACCACGGATTCTCCAGAGTCCCTAATGTTTTTTTCCTGAAAGGGTCTCTTCTTCAGTCTTCAGCTGAATGATGACTAAACTTTCTATTGGAGCTGGGAGGAGTTCTAGGCAAATGAGGCCTGTGTATATGACATGAACGATAGTGTCGTGCTCAGCTGAATGGCCCCCCTGGTCAACCCCATGGAAGTTGGCTAGTTTCTATATTACAGATAACAGTCAGGGGCAGCTGCAGGTTGGGGAAACTGGAGGTGACGCTTTCAAAACTGTCAGAACACTTCTAACATTTAACTCTTCCCATGTGTCTCCTCAGACCTTCTGCTGTCCCTACTAGATGTAAACAGCTCTGACCACATAATTGAGAGCTGTGCTGCACTGAGTGATACCATGGCTCTCAATATCTCTTCTGAGCATTTGCATCATTAAAAGAGTATTTAAAGAGTCATCCATTACTCAATCATGAAACATACTCTTCATGTTGGCGCTGATCTATTAGAACAGGAAGAACATCCAGATCATAAGCTATATTATTCATTTTATAACAAAAATCTAACTATGTTGCATATTTTAATCTGCCAGGACCTGTAAGTTACTGGATCTGTGAAGCAAACTGGTAAAAGCTTCTCTTGGAAATTGTTTTTTTGTTTTACAAAAATTTAAATTCAACTTTACTCAGAATCCAATGCTGTGATTGATTTTGATGTTTCCTCTAAACAATCCTACCTTTTAGATCAACACCACATGTCAAAGGCTTTTGTAAAGAATTCATCCATTTGTGTAAGAAAGCTCTGAATCAGGGTAGACACGTCAGATATCTGGGTTTGGTCGTTAAATATTTAAGGAATATTGATTTATTTTTCCATGTTGAGTGAGTTATATGAAGAGCTATCCTTGGGAACTCATTTCCTCTTCATGAGCATTCTTAGCATTAATTATTGACTAGAGTTTTGAAAGGAGGAAGAAATAAAAAAAGTGCTTAACTGAAGAAATGCAGAGCTTACAATGAACAGCATCTTAACTCGTATAGAATCTGGTGTTTCAGACTCTTGTTTTTGCTAATGCTATTCTTCTGAAAGGTAATGTTATGTCCCACTGTACAAGATCTGGAAAATAAATATGTCTGCATTCTATTTATTCAAACTTTTTTTAAATAACAGATCAGATAATTTCTTTGCAGACCCTGAGGAGAGGGGAATATTCTGATGTTGACTCTTGCTCTGAAAGATGGGTCATTGACCACAGGTGCGAGAGCTGTGTCAGACATGCTGTAGCTTCCTTTATCATAGTGGTTTCAGGATCTATGAACTCTACTGGGAGTCGAAACCTCTAACTTACTGCCTCGGATCAGCTCCATCAGGAACAAGAAGAACATCTCACTCTCGGACACTTAAATAGAGGTAAATCTGAGCCATAGACTCTGTAATGGGTTCACTGTAAAGAACTTTACTGAGTTTGAAGAACCTTTTAATCTCTCTCACTGGGTGACTGGCTGAATGATGGTCATACCCATTTCCCTAATGCTTTTGTACAATACAATACAAAATAACTTAGAAGCAGCTCCACAGAAGAAGATGGAAATATTGAGGTTAGGTTCAGAGCTCAAGCTAAGGTTGATGCTGTGGCTGGAACATGATTTACAGGGTAAATCATCTGATCAACCGATTTGTGATCACTTCTCAATCTTTCAACAAGACTTGAAGCTTTAAGAGCCAGTTTCTCTATAATACAGTTACAAAGAAGATAAACTTGTGAACATAATGCAAAGAAAAAACTGCTAGTTTACTCAAGAGTGATAAATGTTGATGTTTTGATTTGTTGCTGGAACATTTCTGGTAGCAACGCTGGAATCTTGAGTAGTATAAAGTTTACACGATGTATAACCCATCTAAAACAATGTAGAAGTTTTAAGATTGTTAAAATTTCTTTGTAAATTACTGTTCATTTGTTCACGTAAATCTAGAGCTCTAAAAGGATTAGCTCTAGAGCATTTTCCCTAAACAAATGTCCCTAAACCCTAAATGTCTCGACACAACGAGGACTGATCTCTTAGTACAGGATGCTTTATTTTCCTGCATTAAGGTGACGGACAGTCTATGTTGTAGGCTCTGAATAGATGATATGTCTATAAATATATAAATATAAATATGAATGCTCATGACTGCAAGGGCTACGCTACAACCTTGATTTAGAAGTATAAATACTAGGCTATACATATAGACTACGATATTGGCTATACCGAAACCCAGCTCAAAAGTGTGAATTAGCTTTTACCATGTACCACTAGTTTTTCATAGCTGAAGATTGGGATAAATGGGTGCTGGTGGAAGTGATGTGAGGTCACTTTCAATGGTGGAGCCATCCACAACCTAAGAAGAGATATGATTGCATGGGTTTTGCCTGGAGGTCAATGTAAAGGTGTGTTTAGAGGTTTATGTCAGGGAAATCTTCAACTTAACCATTTACTCCAAACAGAAGCCAGGATCTAGAGCTCTGCCGGGTACTATTCCTATTAAACAGGAATTGTGTCATTCTTTGGGAGATTAAACTGGTTAAATAAATGCTTAACAGAAAATATATTAAGGTTAATGTTAATGTGGTCAGAATGCTACCTCACCTGACACATAACATCCATGAAATGAGCATAAATTACAAAAGCAATATCCATATGACCACAGTTATTATAAATTATACAACAGCTGTCCTTGATTTCACAGAAACAAGATTAATTAACTCATCAGAAATTTAATTTATGTATATAAAGGTTGCTTTGAGGTAAATGGCATTGTAAACTGAACACTGACCTTGCTTCATGAGTCTATGGCAAGGTAGACTCAGTGGTAGATTTCAAATGACCACACTGCACAGACTATAAACTGCTGACCACACTAAGATAGATAATACAGAACAGTACTATAAACACTTAAAGTATAGTTAGAGTCACGAATGATAGCCCTTTCTGAGTATCTTTGTTCTTGGGTATGTTTCTCTGGCTGGACATTCATTCCTGTGTTCAGAGCCCTTAGTCTGACTCGGTTCCGGAATGTGGAGTGAAACTCAGCCACTCAAGCACAATGATATAGAGAAACAGACACTTCTATACCCCTTTGCAGTTATTTCCTGTTATCATCATTCTGTATTTGAATAATCGAATTCTGTCTCCTGACTTAGAATACACTTTCGTCATGTGCACGGGGAAGTGTGCCAAATGCACAGCAGACCTGCTCTTCCCAATCGGGCTCTTGGGAATCGTAGGTAACATCCTTCTATTCTTCCCCAATGGAGAGGTGTGGAGGACTGAGGAAATTACTGAGATCATCTGGTTCTTTCCCGGAGTCATCGGTGGAGGAGTTCTGGTTGGTTCCTGAGTGAGACGTGTTTGTTTGATTGAAGGAGTACATTGGGATATTAATCCTTTCTTGTGGTGTCCATACCCATTTGTGTGTTGCAGGTATTTCTCCCTGCTGCAGTTATGAGGTGTGCAGGGATCGAAGGTGGCTGCTGTTCAAATAGATGTGGGGTCAGTAACTGTTTTCTACCCAAGGTCCTCTGCTCTGCTCTGATCAGCATATTCTTTTGAACTCCCACTGAGCCCTGGGCAATCCAAATTCTAGGAAATGTAAACCATGGAATAAAATCTAAAAAGCAAACAAGACATAAATAGTATATCACTGGTCTTATTGTACGCGTGATATGAGAGGAGTAAATGTCACTTCTGGATAATCAAAAATGACCAAAAAAAACTGAGTTCAAGGCTCGACTGTCACTCACCACACCCTTAATTACCATGTTTAAGGCCTGGTATATGATATGGGAGGAGTGGTATATGATATAGGAGGAGTGTTACTTTGTTACCCATTTTCCACCAGTCCTTTCCTGAAGTTTTTCGATGTTACCAGACCTAAAACTGTCTATGCTCTTTAGATGCTGATGTCAATGCTGATGTCTGTGGTTGGTGCTGTTGGATCTCTGTACTGTATGATCATCTCAGTTGTGGCTCTGCAAGACGGACCTCTTTGTGACACTGGAGACGGTGTCTTTATCTACCCCTTCAACAGCAGTATTACTGAGTAACCATCAGCCTACTTCCTACTGTGTTCAACCGAATTCAGCATTGCTTCAAACTGTTTTCCACCACGTTCAGTCCCACCTCCTGTTGCCTTTACTGGATAACTCTTCCATCTCACTTTATATTGTCTTCTCCTGATTAGCCTTTTCGTCTCATTTCACACTGTCTTCAAATTGTCTTTTGTCCCACTTCCTCCTGTTAGCTGCTGAGTAACGTTTCTGTCTCACTCCCTAATGTCTTCTGCCTAGTAACCCTTTCATCTCACTTCCTACTGTCTCCCCCAAGTAACCCTTCCATCTCACTTCCAACTGTCTTCTACTGAGCAGACCGTTTCATCTCGCTTCCTACTGTGATCTGCAAGTAACCCTTCCGTCCCACTTCCTACTGTCTTCTACTGAGTAACCCTTTTGTCTCACTTCCTCCTGTCTGCTGTTGAGTAACTTTTCTACATCACTTCCTAATGTCTTCTTCCTAGTAACCCTTTCATCTCACCTCCTACTGTTTTCCCAGAGTAACCCTTCCATCTCACTTTTTACTATCGTCTACTGTGCAGACCCTTGCATCTCGCTTCCAACTGTCTTCTCCAAGTACCCTTCCGTCCCACTTCCTCCTGTCTTCTTCTGAGTAACCCTTCTGTCCCACTTCCTTCTGTCAGCTGCTGAGTAACATTTCCGTCTCACACCCTAATGTCTTCTGCCTAGTAACCCTTTCATCTCACTTCCTACTGTCTCCCCCAAGTAACCCTTCCATCTCACTTCCAACTGTCTTCAACTGAGCAGACCGTTTCATCTCGCTTCCTACTGTCATCTGCAAGTAACCCTTCCGTCCCACTTCCTACTGTCTTTTACTGAGTAACCCTTTTGTCTCACTTCCTCCTGTCTGCTGTTGAGTAACTTTCTACATCACTTCCTAATGTCTTCTTCCTAGTAACCCTTTCATCTCACCTCCTACTGTTTTCCCAGAGTAACTGTTTTTCCATCTCACTTCTTACTATCTTCTACCGTGCAGACCCTTGCATCTCGCTTCCAACTGTCTTCTCCAAGTACCCTTCCGTCCCACTTCCTCCTGTCTTCTTCTGAGTAACCCTTCTGTCCCACTTCCTCCTGTCAGCTGCTGAGTAACATTTCC
>SRMA01026479.1:60738-123319 GCA_007224835.1 Danionella cerebrum | reverse complement strand
CTGTCTTCTACTGAGTAACCCTTTTGTCTCACTTCCTCCTGTCTGCTGTTGAGTAACTTTTCTACATCACTTCCTAATGTCTTCTTCCTAGTAACCCTTTCATCTCACCTCCTACTGTTTTCCCAGAGTAACTGTTTTTCCATCTCACTTCTATCTTCTACCGTGCAGACCCTTGCATCTCACTTCCAACTGTTTTCTCCAAGTACCCTTCCGTCCCACTTCCTCCTGTCTTCTTCTGAGTAACCCTTCTGTCTCACTTCCTCCTGTCTGCTGCTGAGTAACTTTTCCACATCACTTCCTAATGATTTCTACCTAGTAACCCTTTCATCTCACTTCCTACTATCTCCTACTGAGTAACCCTTCAGTCTCAATTCCTCTGGTCTTCTACTAAATAACCCTTTTGCCCTGCTTCCTACTGTCTGCGGCTGAGTAATGTTTTAGTCTCACTTCCTTGTCTTCTACCTGGTAGCCCTTTCATCTAACTTCCTACTGTCTTCTCCGAGTAACCCCTACATTCCACTTTCTACTCTTGTCTACCGAGCATAGCCTTTCATCTCATTTTCTTCTGTCTTCTCCAAGTAACCCTTCCATCTCACCCTACTGTCTTCTACCAAGTTAACCTTCCATCACACTTCCTCCTATGTGCTGCTGAGTCTCAATTCCTAATGTCTTCTACAGAGTAACCCTTGTGTCTCACTTCCTTCTTCCTGCTACTGAAAAATCCTTCCATCTCACTTTCTATTCTTTTCTACTTAGTAACTCTTCCGTCTCACTCACTGCCTTCTTAATGACTAACTATTCTGTTTCACTTCCTACTGCTTCCTACCAAGTAACCATTCTGGCCTGTCTCACTCCATCTTCTAATGAGTTATCCTTCTATCTCATTTCCTAATGTATTTTATTGATTAAGCCATAAGTAGCGGTTACCTTTTAGATTGATGTTTTTTAGATTGGCCTTTCTGTGAGCTTTTCTTCTCATAAATCCATTCATTAATTCATTTTGCAGTCAGCTTATTCCCTTTCAGGGTCAAGGGGGTCTGCTGGTGCTTATCTCCAGCGCACATCGGACGAGAGGTGGGGGTGTACCCTGAACAGGTTGCCAATCCATCAAAGGGCTCACTCACACATTCACAACTAAGGGGAATTTAGATTATTAAATTAATATAACCGCATCTTTGGGATTGTGGGGAAACCGGAGTACCAGGAGGAAACCTACCCAAACACGAGGAGAACAAGTAAACTCCTTCAAGGAAGGAGGCAACCTTCTAACTACCCACTGTGCCGCCATGGCACTGCTCATAAATCCAAATAGATCTATTTCACTGTTCATTTTTGCCACTCCTCTTATCTTGGCAGGGAAAGCTACCTATTCAATCAGACATCATGGGAGCAGTGTGTGAGGCCTCCAAATGTGGTGCTTTGGAACATTGTGCTCTTCTCCATCCTGCTCTGCCTCTCAGCTCTGGAGACAGTGCTGCTCATTGCACAGGTGGTTAATGGGCTGATTGGATGCCTCTGCGGAACCTGCAACAACCACAACCAGGTTTCACTCTTGCTCTCTACTAGAAGGTAACCTCTTTTGCAAGTGATTTACTTACAATCACACCCTTTCTGTTTACATCAGCTTCAGGAGACGGAGATGACGTGAAAAGTACAGATTGTCTGAGGATTATAAGATCACCAAACTAAGGCATGAAATGTCCTGATTCCCTTCTCCAAGAACTGCGGAAAAATCTGCAGTGACAATCATTGGTGCAGCCTTTTAAAAGAACTGATGAATGACATTTCCCTTTATTTTGTAACAATGCAAAAAAAAAACCCCACACACAGGTATAATGGTCATGTTCAGATCTTGTGATTTGAAGAGACAGGCAAGTTTTTTATTATTATTATTATATAAAAGTCTTTCACTAGCACTCAATTTTGTGACCTTTCAAAGTGTTTCTTAGCATGTATTTCATTATGATGGTTATGTAAATGCATTTTCTAACCAATGAAATATCTTGTACAAAAATCAAGTATTTTAAAGCAAATAAACTTTTTAAAATTACATATCAATAATGTCTATGGAACAACGGTTTTAAATTTGATTAACAGTTAAAAGTTTCACCACATAGGTTTTTTTTATTACTTCTACAAGAAAGACAAAAACAAACCCTTACTGAAAAACAGATGTTTTATTTCACACATGAGTTTATTTGACCACTATTCTGAGAAATTAATGAATAGAAACATTTCTCTTTGCTTTCTGGGTTCAAAAACATTCTGAAGAGTACAGCGATATCTCCAGCTTTCTTCTCAGAATTTTCTTTTGCTACCATTGTTGTCTGAGCTTTTTAAAGGCAGGGTGTGAGAGCGGCCATGAGCAGCTCCATCCTGTACACAAAGTTTTTGCCCTCCATGCGCTCCCACTGCACCTCCCTGAAGCTCCCTCTGAGCAGACTCCACTTTTGATCTGGCAGTGCCTCACTCCGCCCTGCCTCTTTACACTGAGCTGAGCGCAGGGACTGCACCTGAACACAGACGCCACTCTCCGGGCCGCTGCGAGCTGCAGACACAGAAATCAGTTAGTTCAAGTCCTCTTTCAGAGCTAAGCAATGAGGTTTCACCTGAGATGGCATGGTCTCCATTGGGAGAGCTGATGGTTATGGATGAGCTGTTGCCTATGTTCTCTACCACACCCTGGCTCATGTGGTTACTAAAGCTCAGCACATGCCAGCCCATAACCTTCGCCAGCTGCTGCAATGCCTGGATCTGGTGCTGCGACATCTGCCCGGGAGCACAGACAGACAGCACACATCACAAATATTACTGCTGCTCACTCCGCAGGACATTTAATCAATCCCGGAGCTGGTGGTTCACATGGTCCCTCTCATGTCAATCAGAACAGAATTCATCTGATAAGTGTTAAAACCAATCAGACCTAAATTCACAATGATTGTTCTTGGAGAGTGATTAATTACAATTAACTTGCATAAAATGGTTTATTATTGTTATTATTTTTATGTTGCATCATTGAAGCTGTAACATGGCCCAACTAGAAAGACATCTCTCAACAACATATAGTGGGATTATTTTTCATATAGTGGGATTTAATCGAAACCAATTGGTCATTCTGGCCAATCAAGTGCCTCCAGTTTATTGACTGCTTCCATAGAGTAAAACACTTTCCACATGATAACAAAATACCCAGTTATGCTAAACCACTGCTTCATTTGCATGTGGAAATAAACATATTTATGTGGGCTAGGTCTACATCAGCACTTACTCCTGTAACCTGACCCTAAAACCGATATCCAATAGCTCAAAGAGTCCATGTGAACACAGCTCAGGGCTGAAAGAGCTCCCCAGCAAACCTGAGAGAGCAGGAAGTCCTGTAGCTCCTGCTCCTGGTGGGAGAGTGTGATCACTCGTCCGTCTCGATGAACTACACGGATCTGCTCCACACCGATGTTCAGCTGCAGCTGCATAGACCTGACCCAGCACACAACAGAGAAATAGAGACCTTCCTGAGTACCGATCACACTCATGGAGAAAAGATCTAGACTAGTACTCCCGTCACAAGAAAAGCTGATGCAGCTCACTCCTCTCTGATCTGGAGATTATGGCTCAATAAAGAAAACATTACAAGCCATATTTCAATCCAAAGATGCAACTAAAATCTATGCGCAAAACTTAAATATTGCATAAAATATCTGCGAATAAAGCAGTTTCCATCCAACGAGACAAAAGGAACAAAATAGTCACTTCTTGATAAACTGGCACCAAATATTTAATATTGTATTTAATATCTTACTTGCATCTCAGAACACTTAGACAAATCTTGAAGACAATCCTGAACCCCTTTGATGACACACTTTGGGAAAATAATGTTAAAATGACCAAAACAAAAATTCAGATGTGCAATGAAATTGGTCCGTTGGTTAGTCTATTAATGTTACCACATCACGTCACAGTTCCGACAAAAAAAAGCACTGTTAAAGTAAAATCACATTATTATTATATATTTATTGATGCCAAGATTTATTCGGTAAATGCGTTTCTATCGTAGATTATGCACATTTTTTCTTTTTGGATTGAAGTTGATCCTACTCAGTTGTGCAGATAGATTTTTTTATTTGCAAACCGATGGCTCACACAACACAACTCTACTGCATCAGTTACCCAGATGATGATGATAAACACTCACTTGAAATTGCACCAAAACAAGTGTGCTTTGTGCCATTACCTATGCAGAAACGTAAAAAGAAAAAGAAAAGACGTGTTGTTTGGACAAGGAAATTGCTGGGCAAGCGTGGACAGTATGATCAGACTGTGTTTTTCCTGAAATGCAACTCTCGAAAACATAAATAAATCAACAAATGCATCCAACAGCTTTATTGCTGCTGTGTTGGTGGTGACTTCTGTGTAGAAACGTAGATATGAAAAAAGTTTTGGGACTCCACACCCTGTGTCCTGTGCTCTGTTGGGAAGAATCCTTTACTTGGCTTAATGTTGATCTGTTTCCATTGTCTCTGTTTGCACATGCTCAGTTTGAGCTAATGAGTGAAATCTACTCGTAGTGCTGCTTCAATAGTGCAGAAAGCTCACGACAGGCTACGATATTTTCAAACTTCTCATGACCACATGTTTACTGCACGATTAGTGGAAAATCGGGCCGACTTTCCAAAATAGCTGCGAGACTGAAAAAATAAGCTGAAAATGGGTAAAAAAAAAAAGTTACTTAAATACATCACACAGTGTATGCCCATGAAATCATGTGTGTTTCGAGAGGGTTGAGTCTAAACTGGTTAGAGCTGTGGCCCTCCTTGTCCACCTCTGATTTCCACGCCATCAAGATCTATCTTGCAAAGGGACCTTTGATTTTTTTTTTTTAAATCTAGGCTCCAAATATTGTAAAGAATAATATGATCTTGACTGATTTTAGCTGATATAGTTAAAGTGATATGCCTTAAAGGCCTGCCTCCTGCACTACTTGAATCTATGTCCTATTGCCATAGATGCTAAGTGAAGACACAGAGTTGCATCAAAAAGTATGTGTGGCTGAAGAATCCATCATCCTCATTCCTAATCTGTGTCAGGATGAAGGCTAACCATGCAAGCACACATACTTGAATATCTGCTCATATCCTTGGGAAGTGATCAGCACTTTGACGCAGGACTCATAAACGTGGTTGATGTTGGACCAGTGCGCCTGGATCTGAGGATCTTCGATGCGGCTTGCCAGGCTGTCGATGGTACGTGCCGTCCTGCACCAGAGCACACCTCACAAGTTACCCCACAGGAAAATGAAGTGCTTTAGGATATATTTCATTGTGAGAAGAAAGATCACATAACAGAAGCATCCAACAGACTGACCTGCTCCTGAGGAACACATGCTTAGCCTGGCGGATGATCTTCTCCAGAAGCCCTTCTCGCTCTCTCTGAGACTGAGCACTGATCAGGGTCTTGTCGTGTCCAGAGGGTCCGGCAAGTCTCAGGCGTTTATGACCAAAGGGAGCACTGGCAGGGTGAGGCATCAGCTGAGAGCTTAGTGTCTGTTTGTGGAACTACGAACGCGGAGAACAAGTTAACACAAATGGAGATCAGGTGAAAGGAGACGAGGAAGCTGAAAAGCACCTCACGCATCAGCTGGTGTAGGTTGTGCTCCAGCACATAGAGGTGATCGTCTGGCTTGTGCTTCTCAGGTGAGGATCTCTGGGTCTTCTTCTCTCCGATTGAGTGACAGAGAGAGATGGAGAGTTGCAGACCTGCAAGCACAAACCAGGGTGAGAAAAGACAACAACCCTGCCTAGAAAAGTTACTCTAGCGTATGCTGTACCAGGAAAGGGCTGGGAGATGATCTGGTTCTTCACGACAATGTGCGGGATTTGAGATTTGATTTGGACAGCCTCACGAGAAAGCTGAGCAAAGATCTCCTTACACAGCAGAACATTCTGCGCATACTCCAGTCGTGCCTGCCACTGACCTGAACCTGAGGGAGAGATGTTCAAGAACCCTCATCGGTAGATTCTACAATGAAGTGACGCACTACAGAGAGAACCTACTAGCACAGATTCTCTCATCATGACAAGAGATGCATCGTTTATGTAAAGTCTAGCATTAGACTGATGATACGAGCACGCACCTGGTTTGGGTTTGGTTTGTCTCCTAAAGAGGTTCACCGTGCCCAAATCACCAATATCAGGAGCTTGCTTCTGAATGGAGACCTGTAGAGCAAGAAAAGTTCTTAGCATGAAACTGAGGCATGGCAGCCACTGACAGATTCATTTTGCTGTTACCTTGATATAGGCAGAGCCCTCCAGATCACTGGGAATCTGGACGCTGAGCGGGCAGTAATCCTCAGGGATCTTCTTCTCCAGGTCCACATCTGTGTTCTTGATCACCTCAAAGGTGCCGTGATGAGGAAACAGAGAGCCTAATGAAGATGGAGATCTGGGTTAATTTTGGGTGTACGACATCTGAGGTTTCAGTGTGACCCTGATCTAGACGAGGTGTCACCGGCACTGCGGTAGCTGAGGTCTCCCAGGATCTTGTCTCCAAGCTTGCGCAGCTTCCACTGAGAGCGCAGCCGCAGGAGCTCGGAGTTGAAGTCATGCTGGCGTCGCTGTTCCTGCTGCTCGCAGACAGATCGGCTCAGTTTCTCTGCTCCCTTCAGCAGCAGCTGAGCAGCAGTGCAAAGGGACTTCTTCCGACTGAGCAGCTGGAACACCTGTGGTGTCTACACACATACAAAAGCTCTTGAGGGTCTTGTGGCATTGAAATAATCTATGAATATGAAGCTCTTGCTCCTGAACATGTACCTTGTTTGCTGAGGGGTCCTGGGACACTGGGTCGAGAGCCATGTACTTCTTCTCCTTGAGCACGCTCAGTACATCATGTAGCACACACATCTCTGTTAGGGCACCGCGCAAGTGATTACGAACTGAGTCCCATGGCCACAGAGACGGCTGGAACTTCACCACCCCTGATCAGGAAATAAGAAAGTAACATTAATTCAGTAAAACAAAACATGATAAAGATCAAGAGAAGCCTTGTTAATAGTTTGTAGATCGGAAGATAAGGAAAATTTTTGTGGTAGGGTTACCCTGGTTTGTGTCTGGTTGGTCCTCCTGACTCCAAGGGTGGCGTCCGCGGGAGTCCTGCGGATCTGATTCCGGGTCTGGCTCAGATTCTGAATCAGAGGAGCTGTGAGTGAAATCTATCCGCTGGACCAGCTTGGATAGGCTCTGGGACATGGAAAGAGGGGGAGCGTATGTCTCCAAGCCCTCCAGAGACACCTCCTGAACCTGTCGTTCGCAGGAGGACTCTATGCTCAGACGCACCGACATCACTGCAGCAGAGATACTTAGAAGTAGAGATAGAACATCAGAAACATTTCTCAAACTCTCTTCTTTAGAAACTAAAAACATATCCAGCTTCAAACAAGAGTAAAATTGCCATCTTAACATATATTCAGACTATGGACGGAGTATCTGTAAAAGTAAAACTGGTTTAATAATCATAATTTGACAAATAAATCTTCACAAATGTGAGCTACGATTCGCAGACACCATCAGAAAGTAGCCGTGCATCTGCTTACAGAAAAACAAGCAGCGGATCACAAACACCCCAAGCTGATTGTAAGCAGATACCTCACACTTACGTTTACAAACATGAAGCTTTGACTATTCCTTGATTGTTTTGTTGTTTTCAATGAACGGGGTGCAGCATACACTTAAAGCGATAGCTGATGCTCAAATCTCGCGAGAGATTAAACGAGATTTTAGGGTGTCGATTAAAGCGGACAATTCATAAAATTAATAATAACGAATAAAATCATTTAGAAACCCACCATGAAGCCTAAAATAATTTTTTTTTTTTACAAAGAACCGTAATTGTAGCCGTTTATTCAATCTATTTACTGAATTAAACCGGAAGTTATGTGATGTCATGTCAACTTTTTGTGTGGGTTTTTTTGTGTGTTTTATATCGGACTAATCATTTGGAACATTATATAATAATAAAAAATTTAATTTAGTCCATTTAATTGTATACGTATTCAATGAGTCAAAGCATCAGATTATCTACAAAGAATTCGTGTTCCGCGGGATATTTAAACCACGGAAGTGACGCAGCTGCGCGAACCATAACCGTTGCTGTAAACATGGAGTTGAGCAAAGCCGTCTCCCTCCTAGGTTAATAGGGGTTTGTCTTAATTTCTGAGACAATTATGGTATTTTCTATACGCCGATGACCCTGAAATGAAAGGCAGGATGGGTGTTGTGAGGCTCAGTCCGAACGAGGAGGAGAATTTAATGAGAGAGGAACTGCAGCGACGGAGGAAACTGCGGTTACAGCAGGTAACGTTAACACGTTCAGAATTACAAAGGCTTGTTCTAGTCATAGGTTTTTTTTGTTCATTCAGTGTACACAAACATGTTGAACAAAAAACAGTCCAGAAAGATAATTTACTTATGAACTTTAACAAATTTCTCACATTCTCCTGCTTACCATTTTTTTTCGACTAACGTTACTCCAACAATGCCGTACGAACTCTCAAGAGGAATATGAAAACCAAAGAATTCAGTGATGAGTTCGAGATGATTTTACGTTATCAGTTGACCTTTAGAGCTCTGTTCTTTCTGCCCCATGTGCTTTGTGCAGGTGAGGGAGCAGCAGAGCTTCCTCTCTCGCCTCGTCATCCGGAAAGTCCAGCAGCGGAGGCAACAGCAGCTTCAGACCCTCGCAGAGTCTTTGGAGGAGCAATGGCAGCAAGAGCACTCTCTGCATCTGGAGGCATTACACTCACACTACCAGCAGACTCTGACTGCCATTGGGGAGGCGCAGCGGAGAGCCAAAGAAAATGTAAGTCTCACAATAACAGTAGATTCTCAGAGCTCACAGAGCCACTCTCAGCAATTACGAAAGAGTTCTGAGGGGGGTTCTGATTTTTTTTGTTTTCTGTTTGTGTGTGCAGGAGCCTAATGAGGAGGCCTTATCCCATCAGCGAGTGCAACATCAGGTTCAAGCTCAACAGAGGCATCGAGAGGCTCTCAGAGAGCTCCATGCCCGGCAACTGGAGCAGGAGCAGCAGCAGCATCGGTCTGAATCCAATACATTCACGTACGCCCCTTTTCTGATTCAAGAGACACTTGTGATGATGATGATTTCTGCAGGCACACAGAGTCCAGAAGGAAAGCTCTACTGGAGGAAAAGAGGAGAGCTGAGCGAGTGTCAAGTCTCCCCCTGCCTCCCCCAAACCCAGTGGAGGTACTTCTGGGTCTACTCTGACAGCCCACCATATTGCTCTGCAATATTTCCTGCAGTAGTTCCTTTTCAAAAGCTTATTTAAATCTGGGTGTCTTTGTGGCTGGTGGGTTATTTCAAGATTCTACCAGACTGTATGCTGCAGAGAGGGTTGAGAGTCAAACCAGGCTATTGTGCTGCAGCTCTCTTACCACTCTCCAGGAGACTCATTGCTGCTCTCTCAATATTCTCCTCTCTGTCTCAGAGTGTGCATCTGAAAACCAGACGTCCTCTCAAAACCTCAGTGGAGCTGCTTTCCTCGAACACACACTGCCACATGATTGAGACACACACAATCACTGCTGCAGAGAGAGAGGAGGATGCGGCACCACAGGTACTGGCTTGCTCCTCCATCTGTGCTCAATATGCGATGGCTCATGTAAAAATAAATAAGATAGCCCAATTGATCTATGTGATGTCATTGAAACCATGCAGAGTATTCTCATGTTCAGGGGAAAAACTGAAGCCTCACAGACGTGCTGTCAATGTTCCAGAGCTGGATGAAGCTGTTATTTTTTATTATTATTATTTTACAGCCAAGCGCTCTTCAGGCCGCAGAGCACGAGTTCAGACGACTCGAGGATTTACACCAGCAGCAGGAGGATCAACGAGAGGAACAAGAGAACAGAGCCAGAGAGAGAGGAAGAAGAGCTCTGCAGAGAGAGCATCACACTCAGGTACAGCTGCCACTTGGTGAGCATGGGAGAGAGTGCACGCATACACAGATGAGGGGGAGAAGAGAGCTGCAGAGAATGCATCACACTTGGGTACATTAGCCAGATGGTTACCTGGGTAGGGTGGTGGGATGTAGAGTGTGCATCACAGAGCCCTGCAGAGAGCATCACAATTGGGTACTCGATGCACATGTTTATTTTTGGTTCAAATAGACAGAGAACAAGCTCTTCAAGGCCTCTCCAACTTCCTTTTGCTATGCATGACTCCCTCTCAATGGCTGCTGGTGATATTTTCAGTCAGGGCAAGTACAGAGGAAGAGCTGGGGTGTGAGCATCACATTCAGTTGAAAGTAATGTATTCTTTGTGGGTGACTTTCAAAAGGAAGTTTGCTGGTTTGAGGCCAGCTGGTGGCCTTCCTGAGAGGAATTTGCTTGTTTGCACACATTGTCGTTGTAATCTCTAAATTGCTCTCAAGAGGGAATGACTGTTGACTGGTCCAAAGTGCATTGGACACACCCTGTAACCCTGAAAAGAAAATGAATTAAAGTATGTTTTGTTTCTCACCATTTCCATCTACCTGACCTCCCTCTGTCTACCCTTCTCTTTCTTTCTGTACAGGAGCGAGCATCTCTCATCACTCAGCTGGAGCGGCTACAGCAGGTGGATCTCCTCAGACGGAGACAGACTCGTCCCTGTGCTCCCCCTCCGCAGCTCTACAGCACAGATGTCTATTGTGAGCAGCAGCGGGAACTAGAGAACACCTTCCAGGAGATGTACAGACAACAGCGAAGTACGACTCCACTTCACTGACCCACATGTCTCTGTCATCAGGGCTGCTCATTATGTGATCTCCTGCAGGGCTCAGAGGTGACCTGGTGCCACCGCTTTTTCCTGAACCTCTACCTGCTCCCTCTACTCCAGTTTTGGATGAAGATTTGGATGTGACCCTCGACACAGAGGAGGAACCAAAGTCTCCAGAAACTCCAGGTATGGAGTGCAAACACGTCAGCACCTCAGCAGGTCCTGTGACTGATCTATGTGTGAGCAGTGTCATTGGTTCCTGATGCAGATCCAGGCAGACGAGCCCTTACTAAACTGATGGAGCGAATCCGCAGACAGAGAGAGGGACAGAGAGGAGATCCTGAGCCAGTGCAGGAGGAATCAGTGAGGGCTGACAACACGTCTTCGAGCATCCTGGAGAATAATTCAGAGGAGCCCAGCCACGGTAAACAGCTTCATGTTCTTCAGTTCACGTGTCTTTGAGGAAGCCCTTGTGGTGGCTCCGAAGCCCCTCCTTCTATTGGACCATTTTAAACAATGAGTGTGATTAGGGAGCTGACTGTCAGAAGGGAGCTGCTTAGTCTGCATCCCATGTGATTCATGCTTGGTTTATTCTAAAGGAGGCCATGGTCTGTGTTTGTTCAGCTCCGGAGATCAGTGATGAGTCCGTAGTGGCAGAAGCTCCACTGACGCCAGACCCAGAGGAGCATCAGACCTCAGAGATGCAAACAGACACTCTCTCACAGGTGAGAACCTCGCTCATCTCTGATGGAGCTGTGATGTGATTGGTCAGAAGCCAAGAGTGTGCTGAACTCTCAGACGCTCAATGAAGCCGTCTACACTTGAACTGAGCTCTCCTCTTAAGCAGAGGATGGAAAGTGAAGGATCTGATCTTCAGTGTCTCTCCTTAGGCCTGTGTCCTTCGTCAGCAGCAGGAGCAGCTGGTTCTTCTGGAGGAGCTGGAGCAGAAAAGAATGGAACTCCAGCAAAGACTTGTTCTCCTACAGCAGCAGTCTCAGAGCCTGCTGCAGCCGTGCCGGGAGCCTGAGGTCAGTCATGATCTGAAGCATTGCTGGGAGAGAGAGAGAGAGAGAGATTTGTAGTTCACCATGATGTTTGCAGGAGGAGACCTCCACTCGCAGACTGCACCAGCACCAGCAAAGGCTCTTGCAGCAGAACCGGTCAGTGCCTCTCTGTCTCCATCTCTTTCCTTTAGATCTGCAGCTCACTGTTCTTGTTCTCTTTAGGCTTCATCAGCAGTGTGTGCAGGAGGCCCGGCGCCGACTCCAGGAGTACCAGAACACTCTCCATTTGCGCTCTGTTCTTATGACCAGTGCTGCACCTCCTCCTGCAGCAGAGATAAAGCAGCACTCTGAAGTTCCTCTGGAGCACCATCATCATGATAATCCTCAATCTCAACCCCCTGGTCCCACAGAAGCAGCTCTTCCTTTGCGAGATGTTCCTCCTGCAGCGTCAGTGCTCGACTCTGGACCAAACCTCCCTCTTCTCCTTACTGCTCCTACAGATTCAGTGCCACATTTTCATACTGCTCACAGCGGTCCCCCGCTTCCTCCTGCAGCGTCAGTGCACGACTCTGGACCAAACCTCCCTCTTCTCCTTACTGCTCCTCCAGCATCAGTGCCACATTTTCATACTGCTCACAGCGGTCCCCCACTTCCTCCTGCAGCGTCAGTGCTCGACTCTGGACCAAACCTCCCTCTTCTCCTTACTGCTCCTCCAGCATCAGTGCCACATTTTCATACTGCTTACAGCGGTCCCCCACTTCCTCCTGCAGCGTCAGTGCACGACTCTGGACCAAACCTCCCTCTTCTTCTTCCTGCTCCTCCAGCATCAGCGCCAGATTCTCATACTGCTCATAGCGGCCCTCCTCTTCCTCCGGCGTCTGTGGTGCTGGAGCTTTTGCGGCGACGACTGGATCTTAACAAGCCGAGGGATGGAGGAGAGGCTCTCACTCAGGTGAACATATGAATTCTCTTAAGCAAGATGAATCAGTCCAGCTGTGTGTTGACGGTGTGTGGTTCCTGTGGAAGGTTCCAGATGCCTGCTCTGCTCCTGCTTCCAATCAGGAACCTCTCGCTGATCCAGGAGTCTCTGAGGAGGCCTGGACCCAGCAAGGGGTGGAAGCACACTCACGGACAGGTTAGGCTTGCCTGCTCACCTACAGAGAATGTATTTTCAGGGTCAGCTGTGGTCAGGAATCACTTTTGTCTTTCAGGAGGAGTGTGTGCGCCAGCCTTAGTGCGTCCTGGGAGAGGGAGGCCACCAGTGTCTCGTGCCGCTCAGCGTTCTCTGTTCCTGCAGCAGATGGAGCTTCATGAGCTCAGCGCCATCCTGGAGGTGGACACTCCAGTCAATGCAAGCCTGGACACTGGTAACAGCCAGAGCAGATTTGAGCTGTGGTGTAGTGCTATAAAATAAATCATAATTTATTATGATTAGAAATTAATAATTATCAAAATAAATCTAAATGATTTCTATTGATGAGATATGCACATCGCAACAAGCTGCGATGCAGATGTGATGAGTGTCCCTGTTTATAATTGAGTTCCCTGTTTTGAGTGACTGTGTTGCTAACCAATTATCTTGTTGATTATGTACTCTACCCAATCAGTGCTCCGTACCCAATCTGCCTACAGCAGAAATCCACAAAAAATCCTAAACTGGAGCAAAGAGATAGTGTCTTAAAGTAACAAGTCCGTTTGAAACGCACAGTTTTAACAGTCGCTGTATTGGTAAAATTTCCAACATTCACCATTGCTCAACAAGTTTTGAAAATCTTTGAAAAATAAGGGAAACTTCTACAATTGGAATGAAACTTGTGAAAAAAAAATACTTGTGATTTCTGAGTTGAGATATAAAATAAGTGAACGTTATATCATCTAATTAAAAATCCTAATAGCACATTTCATATGTTTCTGTGATGTATATCTGTTTGAAAACTCGAGCTTGGTTCAACACAACAGTGAGCATCATTTTTATGAACCTGTGCTTTTTTTGTTGTATATACAGGAACCATATCCTGAACTACTTAAAGTCCCAGTTTTTGTGATTTAATGGCAATGGAATGATTTCTCATCATACAGACTGGCATAAAAATATTGTACTGTGGTTTGTGTTTTTACACTTGTACACTATCTTCATCTCTTAATTTTGAGAGTTCTTCCAGCTTAGTGACATTCACAGCCGAACCTTTTCTAAAACTTGGACAAATGTTATTAACTTTCATTGTCTGTACTTTAGCACTATTTCACTGAACTAAAATCCTATATATATATATCTCTGTTTAAGTATCTCATGGTCTGTATCGGTAATTTTAAAAACCTTGCATATACTTAAAAAAAGTTTGCACAAACCAATGTTGGTGATATGCCATTGTAGCTAGTAAGCAGCACTAAAGCATAGTTTGTTGCAGTCAGGCTGTGAGAAAAACATGGACCTACTGTCTTTTAATGCTGTTATCAAACGGGTCCAGGAAATGAATCCTAACAATAGATGTTCCATTACCTCAAGAACTTATTTTATCATTGTAGCAATTCCGAATGCTGGAATAAAGTTGAGATGTTGCAATATTACACAACAGACGTGTGGTCAACCTGCCATGTTTTGCTGCTGGTTTCACATTTGAATTGTAATATGTTGGAAGAAAATCACAATTGGATATTTTTAAAATATGCTACATCTTTACTGTAGAGACCCAGCTCAATCTGAAAATCAGTGCTCTTGCTCTTTGTTTGTGTTGCTGCAGTGGTTTTTTTATCATCCCCTGAACACATGATCTCTCTTTTTCTCAGAGTGCCAGGCAGTGATGGGTCTGATGGATGAGGGTGTGTCGTCCGTTTCGCTGTCTATCCCTGGTGCAGCAGAGACCGTGAGTGGCACTGAGAGTTCCCTAAGCTCCGGAAGAGTGAGCCGCTGCTCCTGGAGAGATACACTGCTACATGATTCTCGTAAAACACCCTCATGAACGCCACACAGAGCTTTTCAGTAGTTACTGAAAGCAGATTTGTTTGCTGTTGTGTAGAAAGTACTTCCAATGAGTTCGATCAATCGCTCTCCCCATCTCCTTTCAGGCAGCAATTCCAGCGGTATCCAGGAGAATCATCTGCAGCGAGATCGTGATCAGGTGTGTTTGGAACCTTTCTTGATGTGACTAGGCTGTTAACGAGAACCGTATCAATTTAAAAATATGGCTCCTGAGCAGGATCTGCAGTAATTCCTGGTGTTCCCATGCTCTTTCTGCCCTCGCTCACCCAGTCCCTCTGAGACCCTCAGCTCTGAGAGAGGGGTCTGTGATGAGAACTAGCCAAATCTGAGCGCTCCGGTGATTATACCCCGAGAAGCTTCTGAATGAACGAGTGAGTGAGTGGACGAGTGAGTGAGTGAGTGGACGAGTGAGTGAGTGAGTGGACGAGTGAGTGAGTGGACGAGTGGACGAGTGAGTGAGTGAACGTCGATGTTGTCTGTCTTTGCAATGATGACAGTGTTCAGCTCTTGACGCCTGTGATGCACACGGGTGGAATGAAGCTTTCTACACTTGAACTGAGCTTAACTTCTCTCTGTCTTGTGCTGTTTGTGTCTAAGTGAGAGAGTATTTTAATGAATATCTCTTTCTCTCTCCAGCAGTACTCTCCCTGTTCCATGAGCATCTCCAGTGGAAGCTTCTCATCCGGCGGTGAGCACCATGCTACCATCTCCTCTCAGGGTCGAGTTTCTCTTTTAGAACTTCAATTCAACCTTATAGCACAAGGACCTCAGGGAGGGTTTGGACATTGAGCTGAAACACTTCAATATAGAACTCGAATCTCAAGATCACCTGATGTTTTTCTAAGATCGGGTTCACTGTTCAACTCTTTGTGTTTCCTGATTCTGAGAGGGTTGTGATCTTGGGCTCTTGGATCAGTTTAGGCTCAAACAATCCCGTGATGTAGACCATTAGTCTGAGGAACAACTCTAAAGTTCTTCTCTTTGAGTGATCGTATTGATCCTGATCTTTAGAGCCTCTCTTCTTCAGATGCTGCTCCTCTCTCTGCTGGATCAGGGCAGAAGAGTGATGCCCTGCAGAGCATCATCGAGAGATATGGCCGGGAGCTCAGAGAGACACTGTCTCCTGCAGGTACTACCAACATCTTTGTTTATGGACTGAATGCAGTCAAATTGAATCCTGAGTGAAGTCAGCAGAGATGATTCTGTGGTGGTGTTCAGGGTCTGGGAATGTGTGATGGAGTGAAGGCCACTGCACTCCAGCTATGGAAAAAAAGCTTTGAGTGGTTTCTTCTGTGCTCTGATTTCTGCTGTGTTTCTTTGAGTGTAGGAGCAAGTAGAATCCGCTGGTCCAGTGTTCTCCAGCAGCAGCAGGAGGAGCCCTCGTCTTCTCTGCCTGCTTCAGGATCTCTCCAGTGCAGCTCAGAGGACTCAGGTCTGTCACAGCTCTAATCACGATCCAGTCTTCTGATTGTCCCTCTCTCACTCCTCTTCTGCATTTCAGAGGTGTTCCAGCCATTGGAGCCCCTTCCTGATGTTGACTCCTCCTCTTCCTCCGATAAGAGCAGGAGAATGCAGGTACTCTCTCTGACAGGAGCATTAGTTTAGTGAAGATAACTGGTGATTATGGATTAATGCTAAATCAAAGGCTTCTGGAAGAAGCTTGGTTCGTAATGTGTCTGTGAGTTGTGCATTAGATCAGGGGATGTTTGCGAAAGTAGTCTTGGTCAACTGTTTCTCAGCATCCCAAACCATTCATGAAGAAGAAATTAGTAATTAAATTCAGGAATGTAGGTCTTCATTTCAACACTAGTGCTACTAGGGTTGAGTTTGCACATGGAACACTGATGCAGCTCTGTTCTGTCCAGGGCTGGAGCGAGGCAACAAGCAAGATCCTTGAGCGTCTGTCAGAGCAGCTGTCCCTCAGTAGCACCATCTCTGCATCCTCCACTCATCTGAGAGCACCTCAGATTAGTCGCCCTGCCCCTTCAGTGTCCTCCTGGAGCAGTGAGGAGGTGGAGCACACAGGTGAGGCGGGTGTACCTCAGTGTTGATTCGGGTTTTTCTTGCATTGTCTTAATTTCATTCATTCTTTCATTTTCCTGCCCGCTCATTCCCTTTTGGGGTCACAGGGGTCTGTTGGTGCACACCTCACATCAGGCTAGAGGCAGGGTACACCCTGGACAGGTTGCTAGTCTATCGCAGGGCAACACACACCTTAGAATTTAGATTATTCAATTAATCTGACCACGTTTTTTGGGATTGTGAGGGAAACCGGAGGAAACCCATGCAAGCACTCCTTCCAGGAGTTTGTCTGTATTCTAACTGGAAGGCCATAATGCTACCCACTGTGCCACCGTGCCGCCCTGGACTTAATATCATTTATCAGCTGATTCCTATTTTTTTTTATTTTTCTCCATCTTGTCTGTCTGCTCGCTCCATGTCCTCCTCTCAGATGTGTCTGGCGTATTCCTCGCTCCTGCAGCAGAGCTCACTTTCAACCAGAGCTTACCCCATGACTCTGCAGTGGAGCTCCCCTATCATGCACTGCAGCAGCTGAGACCTGAGGAGAACTCCATTACCCATGATTCCATCTATGACACGGAGCTCTCCCATCTTGCAATGCAGCAGCTTAGGCCTGAGGAGAACTCTGTTACCCATGATTCCTGCTCTGAGGTGGAGCTTTCCCACCAGGCACTGCAGCCACTGAGGCCTGAAGACTCAATCACCCGTGATTCCCTCTATGGGGCAGATCTCTCCCATCATGCACTGCAGCAGCTGAGAGGAGAGTTCCCATCTGAAGCGCAGCCACAGATCTCTGCTGATGAACTTTCTGTTACACATAATTCCCTGTGTCTGGGGAGTCTGCCAGAGGAGGCGGAGCAAGAAGTGATGTCAGTGATGAAGCAAAGTGTGCTGACAGAACTGCTGGAGAGAGCTCAGGTAACTTCAGGAAACTGTTTGTAATCAAATTAAAGTATAGTTTGTTTCATTGTTGAATTATGAATATAAGTTTGTTTTCATCCAGAGGCTTATGTTTGTGTTATCTTTAGATTTTACTTTGACTTATTTTGGTCAAAATAAAATTAAAAAAAGATTTCAGAAGAATTGACTATCAAAATAATTGATTGCTGCAGCCCTAGATGCTGCTTAAGACTGTCTATATTTATCTGATTGAGCTGGTCTCCTTGCAGGCCTCGGGTGAGGAGAGGGGGATCCTGGAGGAGAGCATGCTGTCATTCATCAGCCTCCCAGAGTCTGTTGAGAGCCACCAGCACAGAGAGGTTAGTCTGACCGGGAGGTATTCTATAGTTTCATTGGGTGTGTGGGGTGGTGGATTTATAGACTCGGGCATTAATTATAATTTAGAACTTTAATTAAATAACAAGTAATAGACCCAGATGGTAAATTAACTGATCTGCCTCTTTATGAACATAACATTAATTCATTAGCGCACACAATTTTTACCAATAACCTTTTAATGGTAGGGAAATACAGCTGATGCTGGCTTAACGTGATCTAAACATATCCCTGGTGTCTTTGTGACTTCTGTGTCTCCCTCAGGCTGAAGAGAAGGGATGTTCTAGAGAAGAGGAGAAGGAAGAGATTGTGACTTGGTCACACAGGTACCATATCTGCTGATTCTGAACACAAGAGTGATTGAGGTGTTTTGTGTTCACTCTTGTCTGTCTCTCAGGCTGTGGAGCCCATTTGAGGAGGAGGAAGAGAAGAAGGTTCCTCTGATCCACCAGCATAGAGCCAGCAACTTCCAGCAGGTCAAAGAATATGTTCTTACAAGCTAGTTTAGAGATGTGAGGTCACATCTTTGACTGTTATACAGTTGCTGTCGGTCAATCTTCTGAATATTTCTCAAATGTTTCATGCAGATCTTTCTCTCCACAGAGGACCCTGGAGAAGCTGAGGAACTCTCTGCAGACATGATGATTTCTTAATCATGATTACACTCGGCTCTTTTTCTGTTTGTCTGTCTGTTTTTAGTCAGTGTGTGGTCTGTAAAGTCTATCTCTGTTGATGTGTTCATTGTCAATCTTTTCAATTTTTAATCTAATCAAAGCTGTAATCCACCATTTACCCACTGTAATGTCTTGCACTGGGTAACTTATGTTCGATATTGGTTATTGATGCATTAACAATGCGCAATATGTGCTTAATATATTTCAACTCAAATTGTTTGGTTAAATTATATGATTTTAAATAAATGCCTCAATCAAAAAGCTTTGGTTTCACTAATGTCTTTATAATTAGATATTAGGTGTTGTGAGTTTAAATCTGATTGATCTTGATGCATTTGATTGAGCTTATCTATTGTAACTGGTATAATATGAGTTTCGTAAAAACCTGGTTAGAAAGGGTTTGAGTAGAGATTTAAAAAAAAAATCTTTTAAAACAAGTACAGCCGTTTACTACAGTGGAAATGATTTACAGATCTTCAACTTCAAAAGAATAAAATTAAAAATATATATCCATTAGGAATTCGCATTAGCAAATGGTAGATGTCTACCATATTTAAGTAAATTAAATGTTTTGTTAATAATATGTTATTCATAAACAACAATTCAGGTGTAAGAATCAATATAAAGCGTGACAACTAGCATTAACCCCGTTGGTCCTTGCTCTTCTATACGACAACACATTTCAGTTTAAGGCCTATTTTCCCATAGGCCATCATTAAGACAGATGTTAACAGAAAGCGCTGCGGTCGAATCACGTGAAACGCATAGCAACACCCTGCGCCTAAAACAAACGTGCAACGTTTGAAATGCGTTATTCGCGTGCATTTATATTTGAGTGCACACATACCCAACTTCTTCATATAGTGAATCGGGATAAAAGCTGTTTTCTAAGATTTAATCAAAACTTCCTGAAGAAAGTCGTATTCGAGGTCATCGTCGATTCGTTGGAGAAAGAGACCAATCAGACACGCTTCGAGTAACCTCAGCCAATCAGCGCGCGTTCTTACTATCATTGGGGTGTTGCGATTGGGCGCTGAAGAGTGGCCGCCGAATCAGCAGAGGCTTCAGTAGAAGCCGGTAGGAAGTGAGCGCCCGCTGGGAAGAAAGCACTTTTAGTCTCGCGCTGCAGCTTTCAGGTAAAACACCGGGGATTAAAGTTAACGTTGCTCACAGGAGCCGAGGTTAGTGGATTTCTGAACTATGTTTACGACGCACTTTCAAGTTCACGTTTGAAGTAAAGTTCTGGAGGGTGTGTAAAGTTTTGTGTGCTGATGCAAGAGTGGGAGGAGATCCGAGGGAGAACTAGAGCTGCAGTGGTGCGTGAACTTATCTGTACATTGTGTTGGTCCATGTGAAGGACGGAACTCCACCCATGAAATCATAGTCAACAAAACAGCTGGTCTATACATATAGTGCATTTCATAGACTGGGGGCATCTCAGTTGTACAGGGGGTGCAATCTAAACTATCTAGACCAGCAAAAGGGGCTTTTATAATCGCAGTTTATTTTCTCCTCTCAGGCCCACCTCATCATAATGTCTGGTGTGTGTATCACCAGCACTCAGGATCTTCTGCGGCAAGCTGATGCTGTGTGTTTTGATGTGGACAGTACGGTCATTAGAGAAGAGGCCATTGACCAGCTTGCTGAGTTCTGCGGAGTGGGAGATGCCATCACACATATGTACTCACATATTCCTAATCAGTCTCACTACAGCAGTCTGCCTCATAATCTATGTGTAGGGTGTATTAGATATGGTGTATTCTGTGTTCCAGGACAAGGCAGGCCATGGGTGGAGGCATCTCATTTGAGAAGGCTCTAAGAGAGCGGCTCAACATAATCAAATGCACGAGGGATCAAGTTCACAAGCTCATCACCGAACACCCCCCGAGTCTCACACCTGGAATCCAGTACTGAACCCAAATCGCAAGAATCCACTTTCTGTACTCTGTAGAGCTGGGCTCACAAAGTTTGTCTTAGAGGAGAGGTGTCCTGCAAAGTTTAGCTCCAACCTCAATTAAACAGGCATGAAGAAGTTAATTGAGGTCTAGGAACACTAGGACCTAGGAGCTGCAGGACACCCTTTAGGACTTAACTTGGTGGCCCCTGCTGTAGGGTGTCTATAGCTTGCTCATGAGGCCTCTGTTTGCAGGGAGCTTGTGGAGAAGCTTCATGAACATAATGTGAAGGTGTTCCTTATCTCCGGAGGCTTCCGCAGCATCATTGAACCTATAGCTGCACAATTAAATATTCCTCTGGATCACATCTATGCCAACCGCCTCAAGTTCTACTTTAACGGTGAGCTATTGATCCTTGACTGGTAACCCGTCCATCTGGTTAAAGCTGATTGGGGAAGAGCTTGTTTCAGAGAAGTGGTTCTGCATCAAATGATGATAATCCAAACACAACTACTCAACAAGTCAATCTGGTACAACAATCATAAAAAGCAAAGCCTCAGAATTTATAGGACCAATACTGGAGGTATAATGATACTCTGCTCATCATATCAAACTGGAATTTTGACTTGATGTATGTTGATTTGGTTTTGGATCAAGTGATTACACTGGGATTACACTAGTTAATCATGTTGCTTGATTTCATCCCTCAGGAGAGTATGCTGGTTTCGACGAATCTCAGCCCACGGCTAAGTCTGGTGGGAAGGGTCAGGTGATCAGCCTACTGAAGGAGAAGTACGGCTTCCAGAACGTTGTGATGATTGGAGATGGAGCTACAGACCTGGAGGCGTGCCCCCCTGCGGTGAGACGCAGCCGTCGATTTGTATTTAATGTCTAGACTCAACTCTTACTCCATCATTTGAAACTATCTTATCAGAGTGTCATCTCCACTGCTCTCCAATCCAGAACTGAGGGAAAGGACTAGAAGGTTTTGACAAATGTGAGGGAAAAACACCGGGCCTGGTATAATAGTTACAGAATAAATAACCCCAAAGGCCACTAGGGGGCACCAGAGAGCAGATCGTTTAAACAAATGTTTTGTTTATGAACAAAAGATGAATAGCTCCAAACAGAGTGCGGTGGAACACTTGATGAAACATTTGATGTTTCAATCTGTGCTGCTTCTCTACCTTCTCTGGTTTAGAGTGTGTTTTATGCACATTCCCTTCTGTGTTTCTCAGAGTGTGTTCATCGGCTTTGGAGGTAACGTGGTTCGGCAGCAGGTGAAGGAGAAGAGCTCCTGGTACATCACCAGCTTCTCTGAGCTCACCCAGGAGCTGGAGAGAAAGAGCTAGACACTCCCGTCAGCTCCATCGCTAGTTGCTTACAGACATTTAATCCTATGCACAGATTTTAGAGTTTATATTTTATTCTTTCTAAAGGGTCAGTTTTCTGTTATTAACGTCTCCTATTGTGGGGTTCATCCTTGCATATCTTGGAATGTTGTGGTGCTCCTGTCATGTCCTTCACTCCATAAAAGTACTAGTGTTTCAGACAACTACAGAGTGTAAGAGGAGGTGTTCCGTCAGGCAGGTGGTCTCAGGGGGATCTGACCTGCGTTTGACAGACTGGACAGGAATGTGGCCCACGCTGGAATTCAGCAGATCTTCTACAGGGATTGACTTTAATCCTGAGGAATAAATCAGATCAGAAGAACCAGAGCTCTGGCTCTCACTTCAGAGGACGGACATACCCAGACCAACCAGAGAGCTTTCGCCACAGTACCGACATCCATCACAAACCGACCCAAAAGCAGAGATGGGCCAGGTATTAAACTGATCCATGCTTCAGCTGAGCGATCATGCTAGTCTATGAATTGAAAGGGGTTTGATTGGATTGACGAGACTTGTTAAATTGAAGAAGAAATATCTCAGTTTGTTGTGCAGTTTGGGTCATGATGCTAAACTCCTTTCTCCATGGTATACTTAGCTCCATTAGCATCTCTGGGCTCTTCACAGGGCAAGGCTGAAGCTTCTCGTATTTAATCTTCTCTACCTCCTCTAACGTAGCTAAGTTGAACATAGAGCTGCACCATTTCATAATTTTATAGTGAAAATGATGTTTTGTCAGGATTAACATGAGTGGTAATGAAGTTTAGAACAAAAGAAGCAGTGGTTGAAGCTGAGAATAAACACTGCACATGGTTGTAAAGTGCAATAACATTAGCTTTACTTAATTTTACTGGTGTGAATATAATTGTGATTATTTCTTATGTACTTCATAGAATTTTATAGAAACAGTGTTTTCTCTTTGTAAACACCAGGAGCCACTGAACTAACAGAACTGTTTTTTAATAGTGTGCTAATAACAATCATTGATTCTTGTACCTGATTTCCTCAGTAAACATATCCCAGGCGGTAAATCTTCTGACAATGAGCCGGTGGGTGATGCCTGAAGAAACTACCTCAAACTGTTCAATAAACAAGTTTTGAAACAGATCAGGGATAGAATGTGCTGTGTCATCACACCATTAGAAATGCATCCCATTTTAGTTTGCTCCCTCTGTCTGAAGAAAAATAATGTATTGCGCCTAATAAATAACAACCATTGCACATGTGTTTGATTCAATGTCTTATGATTTTCAGTTCATTAAGAAACTAATTTTGTTTAAAAAATGTATAGTCATGTTTATGACTGGTGCCATCCTATGCATTTAGCCTTCTAAAAAAACCTACATTTAGACTGAGTTTCATTTTTAAGCCGCCCCCCTTTCTCTGTTTTGCGTGTCAAAGGCAAAGGGGTATCCCAATTTGTGAAGGGCTGAGTACCCTTCCACATAAAGCAGAGCCAACTCAGACTTCAGATGAAAGCATCAGATTAATTTCCCTGCAAACACCACGTGATGCACATGTTTGCGGCTTGACTTGAGATCAGGTGATCAAAGAATCTTTTGTTATTTTATTATTTAAACAATTATTAAAGTTAGATTTCATGTGACATATGCAGATTTAAGTCATCAGTCATTTAATCACTAGTTTTCAGTAACAATGGGTCTTTATAATACTGGATAATGCATCATATGATATATTTTATGTCATAATATATATAACACTTGGTTTCACACAAAGGGAAGGGGTATGTGAAAAAATAAAGATGAAATGCATGTAGTGCCAAATGACCAGCCTGCATCAGACGCATCTCATTGTTCTTATGGAGAATTTCACTCATGTTGTAGCATTTAGATGGTTTCCACTCTTGATTTTTGTAAGTAGTCGTTTCATAGGGGTGTCATTTATAATCACATGCATAATGTATACTCGTATAATATTTATCCCTTTTAACAGGAACATTCCAAATAAGGATCCAAAAGACAATGTGCATCATATATAATATGCATTATTTAATAAAATAATGGACATAATGATCTTAAGGCTCTGCTGTAATATTTGATTACACTGCTTTTTACACAGAGCTCACTCGTCTCCAAGTTTCTTGCACCTCTCAAAAAGGATTTAAGATTGTTCTTCTTTTGCAGATTGTTTACTTGCAATGGATTGTGGGACATGGAGTCCTGAAGAGATTGGCTGGAACATCTGCTTTTTTTGTCCAAACCAAGAGTGCATGAGTAAATAGCTTTATTCCTGCTGTGTGCTGAGAGGGAAAGCTCCAGCGCTGCTCTCAGAGCACCGTTCTCTGCTAAAGGACCTGTGTTTCGTTGGGATTGATTTAATCTGTTCAAACTTGGCCCAATGTTCTGCTGAGATAATAAATCATGTGGAGCTCAAAGCTCTCTCAGACGTTCACTTTCACGCTAGCATTCTTCCTCTGAGCTCTGAATCCTCACAGAATCACTCATTAGCTCTAGGGAGAGAGAGAGAGAGAGGTCTGAAGTATTCTTGCTCGCCCGGTTTCTCCAGGGAAAGCTCAGCTGGACCCAAGACGCTCCCTTTTGAAATATGGAGTTCTCCCTGTCTGGATGAAGTGGGTGCCAGCAGTGCTGTCTATACAGAAAACAAAGACTCTGAACAGCTTTGTTTAAATTTCATTTGTTCCTCATCACTTGTTCCTCCACCGGACTCCGCTCTTATTTCAGTTATTATCCCAGAGAAATCAAGAAGTAACTAAATGTGAAATGTAAGTGGTTTTTGATAAAACCATCTGCCAAATACCTAAATGTAAATGTGATTAAAACGTATCTCAATTAGTAATCATGTAATTATTGTTGTAAATGCTTTAAAAGTGATGGAAGTAACTGCCTTTAGGGGACAATAAGTGTTTTTTTTAATCAGCAAAGTATTGGCAGAACCAATGAATTTGGATCGAACTATAGCCATGGTCAGAAAAATAATCCAGATGTTGAAAAGAGCTAACCTCTTGGATGTGGACAGAATAGCAAAACTAATGAACATTTGCAACAAAGGATTGTTCGAAAAGTGGATAAAGCACTTGATTAGCTTCCATGTTATCTGCAGACACTATACTGTCCGCCTCACCTGAAAATAACTGTAGAGGAGACCGCTGCAGACACAGAGGCAGAGTTAAATTAAAGTGAAAAGAGCACCATCCTACCAGAAGAATTTACTGTGAACAAATGAGGCTAAGGAAGAGGAGATAATGGTGTTGTTTACAGGAAAAGAAGTGGGACCTTCAAAGTAAAGAACACTATCAAGAAATCTGATGTTTACCAGAGAGTTTTGGGGGACCAGTGTAAGAAAGTAGCATCTCCACCAGAGGTCATGGGTCTTCCATCAGGACAATGACCAAAACACTGTTAAAAAGGCACTCTGAAATAGTTTCTGCATACAAGGCCAACTATCCAGACCAAGTGTGTCTTACATTGGCGGCGAAATGAAGCAAAACCATGCCGATTGCCCCACATTGCTGGCTACAGAATGATTTTTACCCTATACAAGTCTATAGGGAAAAGCAGAATTTATAAAAATGATTTCCCCATAAATTATATTATTTACACAAACTGTTTTGGTGTTTTTTGAAAGTTATCTCTACAGCGAACAAAATTCAAACTTTTCATTTGTTTTTTTTAAGTTCTTTTTGTGTGGCTCAATTTCGTGGGGTAAATAATATGGAACTTAGTTGGGAAGCACCTTCACAAGTGTTTGCAAGTGTTGTATGATTTGCTGCATGCGTTTGTCAAAATTGTGTATATGTTTTGTTTTGATAATTAAGACATAGCTCCAGTCTATTCTAAAGGTGTAATCAACTAATTACAAATTACTTGATTAGATTTAAAATACTTTTCTAAATACTATGTCTGAAAAGTAACTTAATAAGTATTTTAACTAAATACTTCTCAAAATTCATAAAACCTTGAGTGGACAAACAATATTCATTCATTCATTCATTTTTCAACCTGCTTATCTCCAGCGCGCATTGGACAAGAGGCCATGGTACACCCTGGACAGGTCGCCAGTCCATTGCAGGGAAACGACAAAAATTAAACTCTTTTTTAAATAGTTGTAAAAAACATATGAAATAGTTTAGCCTTTAAACATCTCTTAATTATCTTTATTAAATAGTTTAAAACATTCTTTAATAATTATATTTATTACTAAAAAACACACCATCTCTTGTGTAAGAAGCAAAAAAAAATCTGCAACATAATGTACATAACTTTCAACATAACAAATAAGCTTAACTTACTAAACTTGAAAAATTTAAACATGAAAACTTTAAGTTGTGGAACAGAATTTATGTGAACCAATTTTTTTCTCCCCCTAGGACATAACTTGCATATAACTGTGATGTTCCTGTTGATTTGTTTCACAAATGTGAACCAATTGGGGGAATTTCCACTTTGAAAAAGCAGGCACTATCTCCATATCCATCGTAAACTGACACAAAATCACGTGGTGCACATGCGTGTAAAGATTTTAAAGCAATGGTTTATTTTTTAATTATTCTAATTAAATTAATAACATTAAATAATGATATTCGGTTAAATAACTGTACATTGTAACGCAAGTACGTTGAAAGTAATTGTAATTAAAATTCCCCAAAATTAACAGTAATTAGTCTGTTAGTTTGTAAGTAATGCGTTACTTAGTAACTAGTTACACTCAACACTGGAAGTAACGCTGCCAGGTTTGATCAGGTGTCTCCCTCTCAACAGCACTAGGCTGAAAGCATCTTGATCGCCCCCTGAAGGCCAGCGGCAGAACAGCTCATTAACCCAGCCTTCCACATGTTAGTCAATGAGATAACAAACTCTAAACAAAGAAAAATGTCATCCTAAAACGTGTTTGTTTAGTGGATAGTGGAAGTTCAGACGGTTTGGTATCACAATGATGGTGAAGATTGGTGAAGATTAAATCTCCTCATGGTTAGACTGTAAGCAGCTGCTTCAGATAGAACAACCTTCACACAGGTTCAGCAAAGATCTCTTCAGGTCACGTGAGTTAAATGTAAAGGGCTGTGTTCAGTCTTGAACTCACTGAACCATGTTTGTCCAGTCTGAGATTAAAACGCTGATCATAAAGTTTCACATTAATAATGATGGAGTCAGCTTTCAGGGACAGATTCCTGGCTGGAAACAGATCTGGGAAAAGCAAAGCAGGAATTTGGAGAATTTGGAGCATTAGTCGCTCTGACCCTCTCAGAATCCAGCTCAGTTGTTTCTGCAGGATGCCAGATATTCAGTCATGTTCAGCATTGATCCAGTGGTTGAAAGAGGCGAAGATCTTTGACGAGGGTGACCCAAGAGCCTCATTCCGTTGGAAGTGTTCCAGGTTCTTCTCCGACGGCACAGCTGTGCAAACATCTGCTCTAATGTATCTCCTCCGAAACAAGCAGTCAGAGCCAGTCGTCTCTGGAAGGCCCTGCACCTCCTTAAGCAGTTTGGGTGGATCTCTGAGATGTCTCTGACCTTTGCTGTTGGTCAGCCGGGCTCATCCAGAATGACCTGAATAGAGCTGACTTGGACTTTAGAGATACTTCCTCTATCTGTGCTAGGGCACTTCCTGTCTCCAGTCATGTTTCTGTAAGTGAATATTGATGTGTAGTCTCTCATGCTTGACCTGAAGTCATTGCTCAGAGGAAGAACACAAAGGATTTTGGTTCTTTGTTAGCAGAGGTCCATTCATCCACATGTTAGGGCTAATCATTTCATGGGGGTGTAAATGGTGAGAGAATGTTCCTGGGAATAAACCACGGCTCAGTGGCGGCAGTAAACCTGTTGAAATCACTGCAATTAAACCTTCAGCGTAAAGCAGCCGTAAATCTGGAGAAGGCCTCTGGTTTCAGACAGAGAGGCTCTGGCGTGACATTTGTTGACGGAGACAACGTCGCTGCTCGTGTTTTACATGTAGTTGGTTTAATGTTCGCGTTCAGCTCTTGCACAAACACTTGCAGTCCTGTCATGGCCTCCGCTGAAAGCTCATGTTGTCTTTGGCTCTCGAGAGAACTCGAGTTGAAGAGAGTTGTTGTGCCATGAGCAAACCTGGCCTGATTTATGGTAGCCTACACGCTCCCAGTTCATGCAACCGATGGCTCCACTGCAGCTCGTTTCAGGCTGATGTTCTCTCACACAGCAGAGGGTTTGCTCCTCCAGCTCTGGCGCGGGACAAAGAGGAAGACAGATGGCTTGGTTTGATCTGATGTGCTCATGTGTGCCATGTCTGAGCAGCTCAGAATCTCTGATGGATGCTTGGGGTCGGCCAAAGCAGCCAAGGCCTGCTGACAATGTCTGGAAACTGGAGATGCTGTAAAGCCCACTTTGGCTTTCAATATGCACACTTTTCACCGTATGAAAGTCAAATGAGCCTGAAAAGGCAAATCGGTCTCCAGCTCTTTGTTCTGGAGGTAATTTAGCTTCAAACAGGAAATTCTGGAAGTTCCTGTCACCTTCAGAAACTCTGACTCCATCCTTGGCAGCATTCTTCAGTTTAGTTCATTCCAAGCACGTTCCTCTGTTCAAAGAACTGAAACTCTCATGAGTGCTCTGGCAAGGTGCAGAGGGGGAGGGGGTGCTAATGAGTGCACTGGGGGTCATGAAAAATCTCATAAAGATCCTCCAGGGAGTCCCAGCATCCCGTCTCTGCTCTGCTGTGAGTGAAAGCTGTCAACTCAGTGCTTTATCGGTTTAGAAACAGATCTCGAGCATGGAAAAAAAAAAATATATATATATATAGTGAATCACTGACCACTGCCATAAGAGGCCAAAAGGAGCATGAACTATGTGCTGTCTATATAAGACCAAAAGACTGGTTTCTCTGGTCAGCTATCATGACTTACTTTGATCAAGTATTTGTAACTAAACAAAAAGACTATTGAACTTTGTTCACTGTCTAAACATATATATATATTTTAAATCTGTTCTGGTTTTGAATTTTTTAAATTTAGTTTGAGTCACAGATCAGCTAAAGTCTCAATTCCGAGAGCTGTCAACTCTGCTCAGAACACAAATTAAGATCACCTCCAATCACTTACTTCATCTTCTAGAAATTGTCTCAGAAATTTTCTATGTTAGAAAATCACAGATATAAATGTTATTTGTTTTTGATAGAAGTGGTGATAGAAATGTAATCAAAATGTTAGTAACCCTTTCCAAAAGGTGCAGGTAATGATTGTTCTCCTGCTGATCAAACCTGAACATGACCCTCATCTTTAACTGAGCAGATACTAACAGCTGATGGACCTTCAACTAGAGTCAAAAGCTCTGAGATCAGAAGCAGTCATCGTTATGAGGTCTCTGGAGCATAAGAACATAATGGAGGGTGGCAGCAGCATGGTGTTTCTGAAGAATCCTGATGTCATCTTTAGCACCATCTGTTGTCTCTCCATTGGTATGGAGGAGGTACTCTGGCTTCTCTTTCTGTTCGTCTTGAGTGTCACAATAAAGGACACTCCACCTGTTTCAGGTTCATTGTCATTCACAGAAACGAAATGTTGTTGCATGCCAGTGCATGCCAATGCCAGTGTTGCATGATCTGAGCATCTAACATCAAAGGGAGTTTGAAATGGAAACTGTTGAATTTCCATGTTCATGTAAAGCACAATGAGCACTGGAGATGTGTAGTTTAGAACACAGCACAGATACAAGAAAGACATGGATGTGCCCAGCTCTTCTCTTTGTCTATTGTCTCTAAGTCAAATGGTGCACCAGATGGAACGTCTTGAACCCTGCAGGGACACGGCAAGCTCAATTGTTATATTCAGAAACAGTTATAAAAACGATTCCTTCAGTTCTTCACAGCAGCTGTTTCATAATGAGATCTGGGACTTTATTGATTCTGGAGATGGTCTGGAAACTGGTTTGGGCTGAACGGCACATTTCTGCACCTCAGAGGCCAAAGGATTGTCTTTTACATCAAGAAGCTCTCGCAAAACTCAGATTTTATTAAACACATGTCCTGAGAGGCCCCCACGCATGATGGAAATAGTGACTTCTTGATCTTCGTTAGAGAAAGGAAGCTTTTCAGGGCGTCTACCACTGCTCATGTGCTTCTTAAAGCTTTGACTCTATAGATAGTCTCCATACCATAATCCATGACTAACAAGCAATGCACTTAAATACATGATTTTACCTCTTGAATCCTGTCACATATGTCACGCTTCTTAATCTCAAGCTCAATGTTCAAACCAGGACCTGGGATTGTGCCAAAAAAAAAATGTTTCAAAAACCATTCCTTGCATTAACCAACTCCACTGTGTCTTCAATACGTTATTGTTCATCTCTTCGACAATCTTAACCCCTAGTCTAGCCCTTACTTCTCACCCTAGACCTCAACATAGTTTCAGTCATGAAATATTTATTTAATACTGGAAATGGCATTGAAAGCCAAACCTAGTTAGTTAGTGCAAAAGCCACCAAGAGTAAGATAAAGTGAGCTATTTTTATGGAGCCTTCGACCATCGTCTGCTTGTTTCCTGAGGTTGTTTTAGGGCTAACAAATTAATCTGAGGAATGCTGATGATTAATGAATATGGTTCTTCTCAGTGTAAGAGAATTTTAATCATTACATTTCGTCTTAATATTAGTGAAATTGGTGAATAATGTGAGCCTGTTTTGCTATAAATATGAAGTCTGTCAAGAACAGAGTCAGGGAAATGTTTGAGAGTATTTACTACACACTTTCACAACAACATTATTTAAGAACAACAGCATTATATAAGAATGTCTATGTTTGTTTATCTCAATTCTGTCCTTTCTCCTTTTGCTAAGTGAATATGGATGACAGGAGCTCCAGGGGAGTGCAGGACACCAACACCAGGAGGTGTCATGACACAGCTCACAGTCACCATGATCTCCATTGCTCATCCCTTCATCTGAGATGAGTACTGTCTGAGAGACTACTGCAGATGAATCCCGGGTTCAGCTCAGGTTTTCATGTTTACTCTAATCTCCACATGTCTTGAACAGCGATGAGCAGCAGCACTCCGGTGAATTGAAGAACGAGGCCTGGATCCTCGATCCATCACAGCTCAAAATATATCACCAGCTTTTGGATTAGGAATCCCAGATATTTTCAGTCCTTGTTTGCCAAGCAACTGCAGATCATTCGAGGGACTCTCTTGAACCCCTCCATAAGGTACTTCAGACAAATGTCTGGAAGGTCTGTTGTTGAGATGGAGGAAAGGATGTGAAAGGAAGGGAGTTGACCTAAAGCAGTCAGAGATCTCCCGTGGTAGTTCATAAGAGTCCGTTCTAGGCCAAGAAAGAACTGTGCTTTAGTTTCTGCACAGCACCCAGACACGGAGTAAATCAGATGTTTGAGCATGAAACTGTATGAATTTAGGCAGAATTAAACAGAACATGAATAATTCTACTTCTTTGTTATTGAATCTTTTTCCAGTACTGTGTTCCATCTACTTTAGCACTAAGTCACTAAGCCAGGCACGGAGGCGATCAGCCTTTGACACAGTTGAGTTGCTAATGAAGTCCCATTGATATTGGTCTGCATTTCAGGGTCTCTTTTCTAGTACCTTGACAACAGCCCATACATTTTAAGTCAGGTGAATTGGCTTGTTATTCAAATACAGTTTTTCCATGGCTAATAAATCGTCATCTCCAAAAAGCTTCTCAGCAGCTGGAATCACAAAATGCTCTAAAATCCCCTGGTAGGTAGCTGTGCTGACTGTGAATTTGATAAAATACAGTGGACCTATACTAGCAGATGAACTTTTTTGCCTGTCTGATCTTTCTTCAGACTCTGGGACCTTGATTTAAAAAAAAAGAACGTCAGAGAACTGGGGAATAGACCAATACATTTTCTCCTTTTTTAGAACAGCCATTTCTTACATCATTTTTGCTCCAGAAGTTGCCACAGCTGCAACAGATTTCTCAGTTGTTCTTGCTTGGCAATCCTCCCAAGGGAGTGTCACTCCTGTCCCTTGTCTCCACACATGTAATGCAATCCTGCGTTCCGTAAGCATCCAACTTCTTTTTCAATGGGTGCTTGATGATGGTCTTCTGCACAACTGTCAATGTAGCAGGAAAAGAGTGAGAGAGGGAGAAAAAAGGGGAGAAAAAATAAGAGAAATATGAAAGATAGTGAAACACAAGAGAGACAGGGATTGAAAAGAGAAAGTGAGAGAGAGAGAGAGAGAGAGACAGAGAGAGCGAGAGGGAGAAAGAATGAGAGAACAAAGATAGAAATACAGGAGATTCAGATAGAGAGAGCACAAGTAAAGAAGAGAGATAGAAAGAGAGGGAGAGAAATGGAAAAATAGAGAGCAAAGAAAGGAAGGGAGAAAGATATAGTGAAAGAGAGAGGGAGAAAAGAGGAAAAGAGGAAGAGCAAAATAGAGAATGACAGAGAGAGTGATTAGGAGAGTAGAAATACAGAAAAAAGAGAGAATGAGAGAGAATAACTGCTACATAATTAGACAATTGAAACAATAAAAGAAAATAAACTTGCTTTTACTACAAAATCATTTAAATTTCCACTGATTGTACTGGATTGGTTACATTCGCTAGGATAGGTGCCAATAACTGTAGTAACAATACGTTGAAAAAAAAGAAAGAAGATAGGGCAGGTCGAAGAAAAGTTGTGCAGGAGAAGTACAGAAACAGAAACTAGAAAAGTACTCAAGAAATACATTTTTCTCACATAACAATAACAATTTCTCATAAAAACTACTTAATTACGGTAATTTCAGTATTTGTAATCAGTTACACCACTGGTAGTGAACTAATATAACATTCAAGTTTCACTTGAATTATTTGGAATAAATTAAATTTCCCTCGATACTGATTTTTGGGAACAAACATTTCTACCGTCAGGAACATTTCTACCAGCATATTGCTGATGATATAGTATTTGCCATCCTTATTGGGTACAAAGAGTCCCTTTTGTGTTTGGTAGAGACCCTCACGGTTTCCTCAATGATGTTTGGCAAACACATTCTTCTAGCGGTGTAATGTCTACTACATAGACACGGCACACAATAGAATGCTCCTTTAGGTGCAGTTATGAACCGTATTTGAATCAAAAGATTGAGTTTAGTCTGGACAAAGCTGTTTCTCATGAGGAGCGCACTGTGCCAGCGAACACATTAACCAGACATTCTCCAGATCAGCACCCACCAATGCCAGCACTCAGTGTTTGATCGCCAGCCGTGCCCCGCTCAACTCTTGGAAACATGTTTTTATGTCTGTTCTTTACAGCTCTCTGATCCGATCGGGTGTTGGAGCTCTCCAGAAGCTTCTGATTGAAACTGGAGCAGATCCGAGCAGCGCTGTAAGAGACATAGAGAGTTCTATTGCTCTGGAAAGTGACTGGACGTGTGTAACATGGAGCACTCGAGGGTTTTAATAAGTGGAGGCATCTGGGTTTGATTTGATCTCGTCCCATTACAACACAGCTCAGTTCAGCACAGCAGCCTTCTCTAGAGGGAGGAATCAAACGTTTCCTTTCACAAGGATCACTGTTAAACGGAAAGAGAGCTAATCAATGGAAGGCCCTACATTTGCAGCTCGGCCACACAAACACGGCAGGTCCTCGCTGCTTTTCCAGAGCAGAGAAGACCACACGAAACACAGGATTGAATAATCATATTTAGAAAATAATTGTCTCAGTGGCTTATTTTCTTAAAAAAAACACTCAAAAATACACTTTTAGTCTTAATGCTAATATAAGACTGACGATAATGATTACGCTCAGATTTGTTAGCAGCAATAGTGAGTGACATACCAGAGCCCAGTGTATCATGTCAGATCCCAGTGGTTCGTCTGCTTTCGGTATGGTACTGAATCTCCAGCTGATGGACAAACCCTGATAACTGGAGTTCAGGATCCTCAGAAGCAGAGATGATCACGGCTTCTCAAAAAAAGGAGTCTCTTCTACCCAACACAATCAGATCTCAACCACTTCTTCCAGTTATTCATTCAAAGTATAGGTCCTAGGTTCTATATAAAAGGAAGCTCCTGATCAGCCGTTCAATTATGTAATCTGGTCTCTGGTGCCCTGTGCTGGTTTCTGTACTATTCACACAGTGGTCCATCAGATTCATCAGTTGTGGAAACTCTGGGCTGTTTTGTGCCGCGATAATGAAACCCAGAGCGAGGTGCTCCAGCGTCCAACACTGGACTCTTTCAGAGCTTTCAGTAGATGGACCTGGCACATGATGTGACCTCCCGGAGCGAACAGTTGCTTTTCTATTCAGCAGGGCATCAGATTTACAGCCCAGGACCAGCCTTTCAGTCACAGAGGCATGAGATATACTCCCCAGCATGAAACAACTTGACAAACAAACGTGTGGATAATGAAGTTTGCTCTGGCTGGAGCAAAGGGAACGCATGAGCAGAGCTGGAAGGAATTTCTCAATAGAGATCAGGCACAGGCTTCTAGTGATCCGACAGAGATCAGGAGCACTTCCATGCATCTCCTGTGGGACATTTCCCACTGGTAGAAATATTAATAACACATAGTTTCAAAAATGTTTTGTTCTGTTCACGGGGCTCCACCAAAGAAATCTCACTGTTTTAAAACAGTGTTTTAAAGGTGACAACAATATTTTGAGCGATTTTTCAGAACCGTTTCAGGAACATGTGAAGTCAGAAATCACAGTCTACTCTGATTGGTGGACAGTTCTGAATATTCAAAAGTCAGCTCAAGCAGAACTGATTTGATAAGAAACACGATTGAGCAATAATTCCCTCCTCATTCTGATCAAATTCTTAGGAATTCTCAGTCACGCAACAATATCTAGATATGATCAGTGCTTGAAGGAGGTCTCTGAGCTTTCAGATGTTAAATGGAGCAAATTTGGCTGTGTAAGCAATGTGCATTTTGAATGTTAGTTGGTCGCCAAAGATCACGCAGAGATACTGTTGGCCCTGAAAGGGATGTGGGGCAGGTTTGAGGAGACCCTAGCTAGGGATATGTGATCATCCATGACAGTGAACAGTGGCTGTGGCCCTTGAAAAGCAGTTGGGAAACTGGTGCCTTGCTCAAGGATACAGTTGTGGTTGTCTGAGGTGGTCCCTTCATTTCTAAATGGAGCTGGGCATTGAACCAGCAATTATGAGGCCATCTCATCCTCTGTTAGCCCACAGCCAAACACAAAACGCTTCCTCCTATTGTTTAAAATTGTCTCCTAGTCATCTGATCAGTTCTTCAAGAAGGATTCGGTCTAAAGCCATGTCCCATTACAAGGATCCCCAGTGGAGCCGCGAGGAGCGGTAAACCATCCCAGAGGTCTTTGAATCTAAGAAGAAACAATCAGTGTTTGTGCTGCTGTAAAAACTTTGTTCACCGAGGATGTTACGCAGAGGATGCGCATCATTTAACTTCGTCTGAGCCAGCAATCAGACATCTTCTGATCCCTAATAGCCCCTGCTTTCAACAAATCTGTGCGTAATGAAGCATTTGAATCAGAAGAGCGAAAAGTTTGTGAAGATTTGAATGCCTTATATTGAAGCTTTGCCAGCAGCTCATCACGGCACGAACGACTCATTATTGAGGGAACACTGGCTGCATCAGGAGTGCTGTAGAGACTGCTGTGCCTTCCTGGGGTTCTCCATGTTCTCTTGCCTTGCTCTTATCCGTGAAACTGAGGAGGTCTGGAGGCTGTGCAAGCTTTTATTTCAGAGATAAGACACTTTATTGATAACTTCTTCATGAACAAATGCTTCTTCTTTTTCTTCCGCTTATCCAGGGCCAAGTCGTGAGGATAGCAGTCTAAGCATAGATGCCCAGACATCCCTCTCCCCAGACACATCCTTCCTATCTCTAAAGGAGCAACCAGCAACCCTGCCGAGGAAAATAATTTCAGTCACCTGTATCCGCAATCTCCTTCTTTCGGTGACGACAAAGAGCTCATGGCCTTAGGTAAGGGTAGAAACGTAGATTGATCAGTAAATCAAGAGCTTTCCCTTGGAGCTCAGCTCCTTCTTCCCCACAATGTATCGCTTGAAGCTGTATAGACACCCTTACTAGTTAGGAAGACTCAAAGATACTTGAACTTCTCCTCTTGGGGCAAGATCACTTCACAATTTCAAGGCAGTATTCCACTTTTATTCGACTAAGAACCATGACCTCAGATTTGGAGGTGCTAATTCACAACCCAGCCATTTCGCAAAACACCCCAGTGCACACTCGAGGTCCTGGTCTGATGAAGCCAACATGGAAACCCTCTCAGAGGCAGGTATACAATGGGAAAAAGTCAGAGTTATTGGCAGCTATGCGCTCAAAGATCCTAACAAAGGACCCCACACACCATACTCTCAAAGCATACTCAACATGGTGCCACATTAGATACAGTTGAATGCATGTGGACCTGTTAAACAAACCCCTGTGAACCCTTCACCACCCTATAGAGAGTATAAAGCTGTTTGTGTCAAAACTTATTTTTCTGAACTTGACAATAGCTGACGAAAACTTTATTTACTGCTCTGAAACGCTCTGTTACCTTCTGCAGATCATAAGATTTCATAAGGATTCTCTAAAAGTCTTCAATAGACAAAAAGTACACTTGTATCCAATAATTTTTATTATAACATCCTACCCTGAGGAGAAACTGGGGGTCTCTGGGCACCTGCAACACAGATTTATTGAGAAACTGAGCTCCTGAATGTTTTGTCTGTTAGAATCCAGATGGCTCCAGTAAATACATCTCCAACTTTAAGAAAAGGGTATGGCTACAGACCTTAAACTCTGTTTTTCCTCGAACATCGCTCCTAATCCAAACCAAAATCCTGTTCCTTGTTTGTTTTCTCATGGAGTTATGATGGGGCCTGTATTGAGGGAAAAAAAAGCATTTGACCTCTTCCTTTGCTGAAGCTTTGCTAGCTTTTAAATCCAATGTTAGGTTTATTTCAGCATAGACAGAAATAAATAAAAGCTACTGAAAAAGGTCACTGCTCTTCGCTTATTTATCGCAAATAATCATCTGACTCCTGATACTGAAAGCTCATCTTTAGTCCATCGTCAGGTTGCAGTGACAGATTTAGAGCTGGAACAAGACCAAAATCCAGCTGTTTGGCATCATCTCAACGGACTGTTTTTGGAGTAAGAGGATGAACACAAAAACAACTGCAGCTCATCAATCGAATGATGGGAGTTGTACCGTCAGATCTTGAAAGAGAACCTCCTTCCCTCGGCAGATGTGGTTAAGGATTTCAGAAGGACAATAACCCCAAACACCAGCCAAGAAACAAGGAGTGTTGAAAGACAGAACATCTTGGAGAGACCTAGCCAGTTCAAAGACTTTGGATATAGAATAAGGAGTCAAAAACCAACTGCAAGAAACTGCAAAATTAATATCTCCGATATCTCGTCATGTTTGAGAAAGGGTCAAATATTTATTTTGTAGAGGTCTGGATTCTTCCTAAAGACAAACCAGAATACTGTGATCCTGTGAGGCGTCTAAAGATTCTCTTCTCCATTTATCAATAATTCTGATTATCGAAAACAGTGTTGTTCCTCCAGTACGTTACTGATCAGTTCCTGGTCAGAAGATGAGAGGAGCTGGTCTCCTGCTGCTTTGCATTTAGCATCAGATGAAAATGTCTGGAATGAGCATTTTTTCACACAGCTTAGAACACTCGTCTGCAGGTTTCAAGCCTCGCACTCGCTGAGACTGTAAACCAGGATCTGGTTATGGTTGGCTCTGACTCTAATGTGACACAGCGTCTCATGGACGATTCCTGTGTAGCTAGAGTCAAGTGTAATATTTCTGCCCTGCTCTCCGTGGCCTATTCTCTGAGATGCTGAAGATTGTTTGTGTTGGCTGGTCTGGAAACGACATCAGTGTTCGAAAAGCTCTACAGGGATTCCAGCTGTGTGAAGCGGATGAAGAGCGTGAATCTGTTCCTCTTGAGCAATCCTCCATGTTCCTTCAACTAGGGTCAAATAAACGGTTCTCATCATGCCGTGTTTCACCAAGCCGACAGAAACTGTGGGACCGGCCAGGTGTCATGGAGCAGGCTTGGGTCAGGAGAGACAAGGTTTACCTCTGGGAACCTGATTGAAGTCTTTGCTTCATGTTAATGGAGGTGTTTGGGGAGGTTAGGTTTGCAAGAACAACTCAGAGGGAAGACAGGACACGAGAGCGATATCTGAGAAAGCAGCATCGGAGCGGCCAGGCTTTTATCCAGGGTAATCCCAGTTTAAGCAAACATCCGAGCTGGCGAGTGCCTTCAACAAGTGCAGAGAGAGAGAGAGGGGACGACAACGCTGCAGATGTTTAAGATGCTGTGCTGAGGACAAACACAGCTGCAAGCAGGATGCACTGCAAGGAACGTGTGAGAGTGTTACACCGTAAACGATGAAAGATTAGGGAAATCTTTAGATTAGAAGGTTGTTAGAAGGTTGCCGGTTCGAGGCTAGCCGGTGACCTTCCTGGAAGGAGTTTGCATGTTCTTCCCGTGCTTGCGTGGGTTTCCCCCACAATCCCAAAAACTTGCGGTTAGGTTAACTGAATAATCTAAATTCCCCTTAGGTGTGAATGTGTGAGTGAACGTTACCCTGCGATGGACTGGCGACCTGTCCAGGGTGCACCCCCACGTCTCACCCGATGTGCGCTGGAGATAGGCACTAGCAGACCCATGTCACCCTGAAAGGGAATAAGCGGGCATGAAAATGAATGAACGAATTTTCAGAAGGAAATGATATCGGTTGTAGCCATCTGCAGATAAACCTGTTGTAACTCTCTCATTAAAGAGACTTTTATTATGAAACCTTTATTTTAAAAGCACTTCCTGTTTTATCTCGGTTAACTCAACTTATTAGAGCTGCTTTGGTGACTTCTGAGATTATTGGTAGATTTCTTGACTTTGATGTTGTTACAGTTGTATCCTTTCAGCCTTGATTTTCTCCTATCCCCCCTCCCCTTGTTTGTGTTGCTTTTTAAACCCCTGTATTTCTAGCAATTGAGCAACAGAGCAAAGTTCATCTTACTCTGTATGTGGTTTGGATGGACAGTTTCTTCCACTTTTTGTTCTATAGGGATTCCAGGACTTCAGAGTCTCTGCTGTACCCTTGTACTGGATTTTCCTAGTTTGGCCTTCTCACTGGAGTTGATCTACTCAGTCAGTTCCTGCTTAGCTAAAAGACTTTTCTGTTTAGATTGCCTTTTCCAATGTATTAAAGTCAGTATTTTGTGCTTTTTCTTGTCAAGAATTATTAAAGACATTTTATTTTACTCAAGCGCTTTTGAGTCCAATTTTTACGTCTCTGCGATCGTGACAGATGTAAAACAGCAGTCGTCCTTCTCTCCTTGTCTAGGTTTAGATACGCTACTTTATTTCTGTTCTTGTGTCATCCGCTGCTGTTATTATTGGTGATAACATTAATTTATACCCTATTAAAGGTTTAATGGTTATTGTGATGTGTATTTAACAGTGATCAACTTAAGAAATGCAAAATTTTGAGATACAGTGGTAGCTTGAGATACGAAAGGCCTCGCAGGAAATTTTTTGCTTCGAAATACAATTATGTATAGATTACCAATTATGTGCTATAACAAAATTTAGAGTCAAGGTGTTCTAAAAGACATAACATTTATAACGTGGAAAGAGTTGTTCTGTAGCGCAAGTTAGAGAAACCCTGTGACGCGTTCTAAGAAGCTCTCTCCCCAGTACGCTCGCTACTGTCTGCGCTTGTGCTTGAAACTTGTGCTTGCGCTTGTGGTGTTTGTAGTTTGTGAAATATCTCAAGAAAGTTAACTTTCATACGTAGTGCCGTAATGTTTTCTGCCACACGTACCACATTTTGCATGTGTTTTATTCAGTTTTATTATCATTTATGACATTAACAATGTGTAGAATTAAGGATTGAAGAAACGTTACTTGATTTTTCTCTGGTTTTCCATTTTTCATCTTCTTATACTGTTGTTTCTGAGAGCCATTGAACGGATTAGGCGTTTTACATGTAAAACTTGCTTCGAGATACGAAAGCCACTCTGGAACGGATTAATTTCATATCTTGGGGTACCACTGTACTGGGGGGCATCTCTATTTCATTTCATTCTGGCCTCTATTTAAATCCATCTGTTCAATATTAGTTCAGTTGTATCCTATTATTATAAAGCTGTTTCATCTCTGAATGATGAATCAGTAATTGATGAGAGGAAATGAACTGTTTGCTGTTATAGTGTTGGTCTTCTCTCAGAGCTTCTCTCATCCAGAAGATCACCATCTATCTTCAGCTCTAGAAATGGATTTCATCTTGGTACCAAAAGATAGGGGCCAAGGATGGACCCCTGAGGGTCATGAAGATCTGGAGGCTGTTACAACAAAAACCTAATGGAATACCACCGTCTTCTCCATGCAGGGATTAATTTATTTTATTAGTCAAAATAACGAGGGCTTGATCAATCCTAATGTTAGGGATTTCCTGTGAGCAATGATGAGCTACTCCTGAATTTCCTGCTAAGGATACAAGATTGTTAGGGGAAAGGAGAATGTTGCCTCATGACCTGCAGTGCTCTTGTGAGGATCTGACACGTTAAGATGTTTTGGAAAACTAACTTGGTCACAAAGTCTAGCAATGTGATTTCCTTTGAACAAACTGGGTGCGGTGTGAGAGCTTCTCCTTTTAAACTACACAAGCCCAGTTCCTGCAACGCTGATAGTCTCCAGACGAGGATGTGACTGCAGCCATCTCAAACTCTGGTTGTTCCAGCCAGGCATGGTGAGGAGCATGAAGGAGGAGCAGCAATGAGTTATTTGCGGCTCACTCCACTAATATACTTGCTCCTGGCTCTGTCTCAATGACCTGGGCGTTTCATCTGTCAACTCTGGGTTTTGATGCTCTCTGGTATTTGATGATCTGCTGTAAGGCAACAGTCCATTCCAGCTAACTTCCTTTGAAGGCTGAGGAAAAACAAGGGTCTGCTGATCATTGATGAGGTTGATCTATGGTGATACGAGGTGGGGCGGCAGCGTACGTCAGAACGAGAGATTGTATCATTTCTCAAGTGCTCAGAGATGCTGCGCTGTGGTTGGTGAGATGGGAAATATTGCGATTTCCTCTCAGACAACAAGCCTGACTCATACAAACAGGATGTAGGAGGGAGTTGTGATGGGGTATTTTCTGTGTTTTTCTTGAGGCTTTTCATTCATCTGAATCCAGCATCGTGCTCTTAATGATTCTTCAAGGTCAAGCCAGTTCTCTAATTCAGTGGTTTATGATTCCAACTCTGTCTCTCCTCAAACAAATGAAGTAAAACCTTTTCTTAGCAGATAAATCAGTGAGGTTTTGATTGTAGATTTTGGACCTGTTGGATGAGCTTAGCATGTTGTAGATTTGAACAACTGATGAATGTTCTTTGAGCTTTTATTCCCTGTTTCTGGCGCTCTCGTGACCCCAGCTCGAGTTATAGTTGATGTTGTCTGTGCTTAATATTGCCTGTACACCAAGCAGGTTCTCGGTTACCTGTGGTTTTTCTTTGACTCTTACCTATATTTGTGTAATACAGAGCTGTGCTTATAGGGTATGGCTTTTTGTGCAATGACCCCATCTAACAGACCTGAAACTGCAGCTAAAGATGGTGTAAAACACATTTAAACATACAGATTCAGCTAAAGCATTACACGAAAGGCATGATCTGATATTTTTTTTCCTTTGGTCAATTATCTTCATTTAGTTTTGTGAAAAACAAATGAGGATGTTTTCAATGTTTTTCAATTACATAGTAACTAGCTTTTATTCCATGCATTTATGACCTCTAGACTAGATTATTGTAATGCATTACTAGGCGGTTGTTCAGTATCATTAATAAATAAGTTACAGTTAGTGCAGAATGCAGCAGCTAGAGTTCTAACTAGAACAAAGAAATATGAGCATATAACCCCAGTTTTATCATCTCTACATTGGCTACCCGTCAAATTTCGCATTGATGACAAAATAATGGTATTGACGTATAAAGCCCTTAATGGATTAGCGCCCAGTTATCTATCAAACCTCCTAACACGGTACAACCCCACACGCACTTTAAGATCTCAAAACTCTGGACTTCTAGTAGTTCCTAGAATAGCAAAGAGCACTAAAGGCGGTAGAGCGTTCTCACATTTAGCCCCTAAACTCTGGAATAGCCTCCCTGACAGTGTCCGTGGCTCAGACTCACTCGCCCAGTTTAAGTGTAGATTAAAGACGTATCTTTTCAGTAAAGCCTATACTTAACTCCGTGAAAAACTGCGATCTTACATTAAACTATATTAATATTACATTAAACTATATTAATATTATGAACAGCAGCTACGCTAATTCTGCTCCTCTCTTCTTTTCTTCTTTTCCATACTCATCCGGAGATTCGCGGAGGCTTCGCTCACCATCACCTCACCCTAACAACCAGATCCACCTGGAGATGTTCTGGCGCCCCCTGGACCGCAGCCCACCAACTCCACTCTTCTTCCAATACTCATCCCGAGGCTCCCGGAGGCCCTGCCCACCAGCTCCTCACCCCAACAACCAGACTCATCAGGAGAAGATCCGACGCCGGGAGGCTCGCCACCAGCCCTCAACCTAACAAACAGATTCATCTGGAGATGTTCCGGCACCCCTGGACCTACACCTAACACAGTCATCTTCTGTTTATACTATATTATCTGTCTATGTTTATATTATTATATCATCTGTTTATACTACATTATCTGTTCATACTACCAGGGGGGTATTCCAGAAAGCTTGGTTAACTTACCATATGATAAATCATAACCTCTGGGTTGATTTACCCCAAACAGGCATACCATGAGTATGTCGGTTCCAAAACACCTGAGAAGAGTAAGTTTAATCAACCTCCAACTGGTTACCCAGAGCTAATGCGCGTGCACGGTGCATATATAAAGACATTTTCATTGGATAGCCGATTTCACGAGTCACCATGGAAAGTCAAAGCGAAAAAAAGAGAGCGGCGTATTTCACAGAGGCGGAGTTGGAGGTTTTAATGCACGCTTATGAGGAGTTTAAGCCAATAATATTAAAAAGAAGCAATACAGCTGCATCAGCTAAAGCAAGAGAGTTGGCTTGGCAAAAAATAACGGACAGAGTAAATGCGTGAGTGTATTAAATTACAAATTTGGTATTGGCTCCCGTTTTATTATAATACAAAATAATGAAGTATGACTTATACAGCCTTTTGAATATGTTATATCACTACGAAAATAATTAATACATGTATAGATATACATAATATGACTAAATATTAAATATGCGTCATAGATTTTACTACAAAGGACAAACCTGCCACTCTGTGGAATTCGTCTTTAATAACAAGCAGAGGTTTATGGCCAGGGAACTGTACAAACGTGGGTAAGAACTGTTTAAGTGCCAGACATACTGTACGAACGGCTCTACACACAGTTGCCTTTCTCACATGCTCTGAATCGCCCACACTGTACAAAAAATGTCCAGACGCAAAAAACCTAAGTGCTATGCACAGAATGTTTTCTGTGCTAAGCGCAGAACCGCGGTTTGTCACATTCGCGATATGCGGTTTTAAAAGACGTGTTAAATAAACTAACGAATCTTTTGAAAAACGATAACGCTCTTTAAAATATTCATTAGGGTATGCAAACACATCAATACGCGGTCTTATAACCCTCTCCCGACGAAAAAAAAACCTCGTATAATTTGCACTTCTACGTCCACAGGATCCTTATCAAAAGGGCACGCCATGCTCACCAACCTTCTGAAACGAAGTTACACTGAAACATAACCTGCTCCCGAGCAGGTTATCTTCAGAGAGTCAGTTGCTATGGTTACATACATTCCCAGAAAGTTACCTCCGTTTTTGGAACCGAAAGTTGAGGTTATCCACGAACTTACCCTTAAACATACCCAGGTATGTCACATAACCTGCTTTCTGGAATACCCCCCAGATCATATGTTTATACCATAGTTTATCACACTGCTGTTGTTACCCAAATGAGGATGGGTTTCCCTTTTGAGTCCGGTTCCTCTCAAGGTTTCTTCCAAAAGGGAGTTTTCCTTGCCACAGTCGCCCCAGGCTTGCTCATCAGGGACATGTACACCACTTAGTAATTAATTTCTTTTCACTTTGTTGAGTTTAAACTTGTTGGTTTACTGTAAAGCTGCTTTGAGACAATGTCTGTTGTGAAAAGCGCTATATAAATTAAACGAACTTGAACTTGAACTTGAACTTATTCAATAAAAAAACTGGTGTCATGGTAAATGTTTGAAATGTAGTGGAATCTTCTGGAAACAACTCCACTTCAATGAATGCAGCTCTAAAGAGGTTAAGCTGAGTATGAGCCTCAATATAGAAAATGTATGTTAAAGCAAGTTTTACATGTAAAAGTACTAATCCATACTATGTCTCTCAGAAACATCAGTGTTAATTGAACAAAAAAAACCCAGAAAAATCAAGTAACTTTTCTTAATCTGTTAACATAATAAATGATAATAAAACAATGAAAACAGAATAAAATAAATGCAAAATAGTATGCACACTCGAGGAGGTGGTGGGGGTGGAATGGCAGGAAACATTACGGCACTATGTACGAAAGTCAACTTTATGAAAATGCGCAATACGTTATTTACAAAGTTTACATGAATTAATTTCAAATGTCTACAATGTAGTACGCATACATATTTATTTCTCGATTTCATGGATTGTACCACTGTACTAGTTACTTCTGAGCCAAATTATATGAAATAAAAACATTATGTGATTTTAACTATTGTTATTTGGGATCATCACGTTGCTATTAAACGAACTAATATGATACAATGAGAAAGATTGAACCTAAAACTTAACGGTCCTTTGCATATCACTCTCACAAGAGCATTTAAACACTTTGCTAACCTCACAAATATCTTTCATACATCCAACGTGTTTAAAAGCGCAATATTTTGCTTTATAACGAAAGACGATGCTCTTTTTTGATTCTTCAACAATCTTGAGTGGCTTCACCCAGATTCCAAAAAATACCCATCGATATGTGAGAGACAATGGTGGGGTTGCCAGAGGGTTGCCCTTGTGAATACAGTAACATACTTCAACATTTCAGTATTGAAGTATTTATTGATTTATTCTTTTCTAATATATTTTTCCACATTTTTAAAATACTTGTTTTATTACTCTTGGTTAAAGGACTGAAGTTTGCTGAGAAAAAAAAGAAACACAGATTGTTGAAATTTTGTGTCTGGGGCCCTATTTGCTCAAATGAATTACATTTAAAACCTTTATTACCTTTTTCTTGCAATGCTTGTGTTCTCTGTTCCTTTTATTTTGTCCTCCCTCCTAGCTTTTATTTTGGAGCCTTCTCTTATGCTTTGGCCCCTTCCTGTCTTGTTCCTTTTATTCTGGCCACTTCTCCTGTGTGTGTCTCCCTTCTAAGTTTTTGCTAATTTCCCTCATATGATCCACTTCCTCCACTTTTCTTGTTCCTCGTTCCCTCGTTAGCCCGGTTCCTTGTCTGCATTTAAGGTTCCTGCTCCCTCTTCCCTGTGTGGGTTTATTATTAGAGATTCCTGTCTGTAAATCATGCCCTGGTATAATAAGCCTTAAATCTTAAACCTTATACACTGTTCCAATCATTTTTGTGCCAGAACTTTGAAAAATACAAGCGATATCACAGATCTTGCACTTCCAAGGGTTATCCCTTCTTTTTACCACTAGATGACACTGATGGCACCAATTTGGGGTCTGTAAAATGAAACTGATAGACGATTGTGCATTTTCTCACATTTTAATTTATATTACCCTGCAAATTTTTTGTCATGACAAGAGATCTGTAATAATCTTCTACAACTAAAAATATAAAAATTACACAATAAGTGGATTAAGTAATTCCTACTTACCGGTAATTCAAAACAGCAGGTGTGATTGACACACACACCAGTGCGTGCAAAGACTAAGAGTTAAACTTGCAAAAGATATAAAAAAAGCCTAATAATGATTAAATTGTGAATGATCATATTTTACAGGGTAACGTTTGTGTTTAGAGGAGTTGTTAACAAACCACTTGTTGAGCAGAGCTGTCTGACTGATGTTATTCTCTCAAACCATCTTGATTCTATTGAAATATCTGCGAACTATTCTTCTCTTTGCAGAAAGACTCTGTGTTTGTGCTAGGACGAAATGGATCTTCTCACAGAGATGTTTACAGCTTGAGTAAGAGCAGGAGAAGTGTGCCAAGCATCCTCTGCAGCCCCTCTCTCAGGCTAATCAATAGAGCCCTGTGACAGATCGTTGGCTGCAGAAGCAGAAACGTATTAGCCCCTGCAGATTTCTGGGAACAGTTGTGCGTCCTGCAAAACGGCGTGTTTTCTCTCCTAAAAGTAGCCGTGATCTCACTGACTGAGCATACAGCCCACCAGTAGAAACATAGAATATTCATCTGATGGTTGCTACTCTGAGCCGTGACACCATCACCTAGTGTCAGACACATTCTTGGCTAGACCAGCGCTCTGCTCCTGGTGTGACCAGACACACTTGAGCACTGATTGGCTGTTGTTTAGTCTCTCGTGAGCTTGCATGCTTAGCCTCATTTGGATTTCATGAGCTCTCTGGCTCACACGCAGCACATCTGGCAGAGGAGAGCGGGAAAAACTACAAGACAAGTCAAGATCTAGTCATGCTTGGTTGCACTGAAAAAGTCAACAAGATCAAATTACAAGTTTATGATTGACAGGCTTATCTTCCTCTAGTTCAGAGGTTCTCCACATCTAGGAGCAGAGCCTCTTCTTTCCAGGGAGAAGGTGATGATAATGTGACCTTTCACAACATTCCATACACATTCTCTGAAGATGAGGAACATCCTGGACTTTCACAGTACATTCAGTACATTTATAAACCTCCTCTTTGGGATCTGAAAATGATGTAGCTCATGGTTCCTGAGGGATGTTGCTATTGGTTCTTTCATATTCTCACACAAATGGTTCAGAGATTTCACTTCTAGTCGAGACTAATTGTCACCATTAAAGCCATGATTCAAATAGGTGCAAGGTGTGATCCAGATCTAGAGCCTTAGGAACTATAGGTTATATATTTGTAAAATGCTCTCTAAACATACTCTTTTATGTTTGGTATCAAAGAGGCATCACAATGGGTGAAAGACAGATTTAAAGTTTAGTAACAGTTTAGTTCTATACATGAACTGGTAAAAACAGATTCATGTAAATCAGAGCTCCCCAAACTTCAGCCACATAAGGCCTGCCCCCATTTTCTGGAACCGTGTCTGAACAGGGGTTTCTCTAAGGATGATAATGGTTTGCTTGAATTAAATTCTTCTTAGATGTAAGAAGTTAATTTAATTAATCTATTAATTGAATCAATAGAGCTGTATATTCTTATATACGGAAGCAGTTGCGTGGCCTTGAAAAAAAATTGCCAGTCATTAAGAAAATAGACTGTAAAAAAATGTCTAGAACCCCTTTCTGTCTTCTGCAATTGGGTCAGTGAGACCAAAATGAGTGGAATCTGGGTCCTGAGATCAGATTATTCAGTACATATGGTAAAACCTGGTTTGAAAGGGCTTCCTCGGTTTGCAGGTCCCTTTAAAATTCAATTACAAATCAATGAGTCACAAATCACAGCTACTCCTCCCTCCACCTCCGAGTTGTACAGATCTACAGTTCATTCTGGCTGACTCACTAGCATAACTTTGCGTGCCTGGTTCTACTTCTGCTTCTTGTTTCTACTGTTGTGTCTCTCAGAAACCTCGCTCCATTCTACACTCTGCAAGATTTATCCTACTCGGTTGTTTCTGGTAACCTGCTACACCTTGTCGAACCTGTCTGTAAGCAGATCTTTCAAAGCTGGTGCCTGAGAACCCCCTAGATCTTTGCTTATCTATTATAAGGAACTCACAACTTATGTAAATATTGTATACATGTAAATAAAAGCATAATAGGACCTACACCATCTCCTTCTCTCCTTCCTAAAGTGACACACGCTCATCAAGAGAGGAACTTTACGAGATATAACACATTCAGGTCCTCTCAAGCCCACTTTTCATGAAGTCTTGAGCCCCTTGCATTTATGCAAAATGATTTGAAAAGCTCTGTAGTTCAACGTCTCGCCACTTTGAAGGGTTTTAGGTGGGTGACCAGATAGAGTGATTGAAGGGAGTTCTATGGACAGAGGGACGCACTGAACTTGCACACTGTACATTTTTAATGGGTTGCATAATATTCGCAAACTCACACAAAATGATGACTTTACACCTACAAAAATGAAAAGGGAACTTTTGCAACTTTTGAACTTTTATAGAAAGCCATGATGGCCAAAAATGATTTTTAAAACTTAGTCCAACTGCATTTTTGATGGATAAATGAAGGCATTGTGTAAAATTTCAGTGGGGAAACACATTTAGGTTTAGGGATTATGAATTCCTTGGGGGAAATGAAGGTGAAAATTAATTAATGCTTTGCTGTACAAGCAATTGCGTGTTAATCCCAATGTAGACCGCAAATCATGATGGAAAATGGTTTCAGATGATTATTTTGGGCATTTATAGCTCAGAGCCATGTGTGCTGGTGGGTCCCACATCAAAGAATAGTGGTTTCTTCTTCCCTTGAAAACAGCTCGTCTATCAGTGATGTTTTATACGCTCATAAACTTTGAAGGACTTCTCTTATTGGACACATCACACTTCTAAAATCCCACTTGGCTCTTCAGGGAAGCAAATGCATGGCTCGTGAGGGCCAGAGCAAGCAAAGGTGTGTCCGGAGGAATTCCTGAACTTGATCCTGGAACGCAACATTATAAAAAGCATTAGTGAATGTTCAGCAGTCGTATCTGTGCAGTGTGCTGCTCACTGGTTGTTTTAGATTGCTGTCTGAAGCTTTAATAAAAGCCAGGATGTTCTGCTTTCTGCATAAAAGCATGAATAAAGAATTTACAGTCCCACCGTGGCTAGGTGTGTAGGGATGTATCAATCCAAAGCATTTGCTGGGAATGTTGAGGTTATGAAGGCTTTACTAGCAGATAACAGAAAGCAGGACCGTAACCCCTCCTAGATTACACTTGAGCAGTAAAACACAGCCCCAGCTCCAGAGAAAGCATTATTCAACTAATCGTTTTTACAGGGCCACAAAATTGGCCATGTATATGTTTTCGGTGTAATGATGCTCTCGGGTGAACTGACTGCTGGCTGCTTGGGAATCTACTCAATTACTGACCTCTGCATTTCATCCACAGCTTTAATGATTTCAAGCTTTTTACTTTACATGTTCTAGACCAGATATGGGTGAACATGCCAAGAACAACCTCGTACTGTGAGCTACATCACTGCCATGTCATTTCGGACCATCATAAATACGTCTGATTCCAGAGCGATGGTGACACGCTGCTTCAGTTTGATGGAGAGCTCTCTCCTGGCATCGGAGTGAAATGTGTTTAAAGCTGATGGCCATTCCTCAATCACTAGAAAGAAAAACAGCTCTAAACTTTGACGATGTATTTCCTCAGAGTGGAACGTTTGCTTCATTCCCCGCTCTGTTGTTCTGTACTCACACGGGAAACTCTCATTACGTTCATTCGTCTTCTGTACCCACTTACCCCTAATTAGGGGTCTCCTGGATCTGCCCCAGCTCTCGTTGGTTGAGACTCAGGGGACAGAACAGGTCACTGGTGCTTCGCAAAGTTTCACAATGTGTCAGAACCAGTTCTACCTTTTTTAATGATAATTGTGCAATTGTAAAGCTCAATCTTCAAGATAGCACTGTTTATTTATCCAGCACTTCAACTCTCAGAGCAGAGTTTAAACAAGGCAGACTCGACATGTTCCCAATGTGCAGCTCTAAGGCAGGAAGTGCTGTTCCCAGCTCATTAGCTCCTCATGTTTCCACCAAGTGGGTATTGTGCTGCTTCTCTATGTCCCCAGTGCTGTGCCAGTGATGTTACCAGGCCTAGCTCGGCATTAGTTGCTGATTAGTTTGAGATGTAATTGGCTCCCGAGGTGAAGGCGGCCAGTGTGACTGGATTGTTCAGACGGACCCACCCTGACTTGGCTCGGGTGAATGTGAGAATGATTCACTGGGGGAATGGAGGGAGGACGGGGGTCTGGCCGTTAGCCTGCAAGTGTATGCACACCATCAGAAAATTACACTTTCTACAGATGCTTTAGAAGTAGGTCAAGCTCACAAAAGAAACTGGCTTTCTCTAGATGCTTGAGATCACATTCTTCACCTTTCATTCAGTTCTAGCAGGCTTCTCTAGCAAGCATAAAGGTACCACTCAATGACATTATTGGTCTTTTTTCTACAACATTTTCTACAACAGATTTCTGTGGCACATCTTCTAAGCCATCAGAGATGAGGAAAGGTTTTCCAGCTGCCTCAGCAGCACAAAAGAAGACATCGTCATCAGTTATCTGAGCTTTAACCAAGATTGTTTCCTGTGCTCGTCATGCTTTTTGTGATTTGTGATACACTTCTTGAGTCTTCACATCATTATTGATCTCTAAATGCCTGTAAAGGATACTGATTAGAAAAACAAGATTATCTACAAATGACTGACTGCAAACGCATGATCCTGATTTAGAGCACAATGTGCTCATAAATCAACCACCAAACCAAACCAGTGGCAATGCTCCAGGGTAAACTGAAAGAAATTAACATTTTTGATGATTTGTCCTGTTAAGTATGTTCTTTCTTCCAACACTTGCTCCAAGAAATGAACAGATTATGGTGATAGTAGCAAAATAATAGAGGCAGTGTCCATGCATCGCCTAAAATCTACACTCCCAGATCCTTCTCAGAAGGTCCCCACTGGTAAAAGTTCTAGCCTTTTATTGTTTTAAAATTGATGATTTTGACATACAACTCATTCAATCATTCATTCATTTTCTAACCCACTTTTTTCCTTTTTTGGGGTCACAGAGGTCTTCCGGTGCCTATTTCCAGCGCACATTGGGCGAGAGGCAGGGGTATACCCATCGCAGGGCCATACAGCTCAAAAAAATAGCATGAAAATGTTCTCTAAATTAGCTATTAACCTAAACATCCAAATCAACTAATTACCTCTAAACACTTGCAAAAGATTCCAGAGGCTTTTAAAAACTCCCAGCCTGGTTCAATACTCCAAACCGCAATCATGTGTAAGACTGGCTGACATCACTGACACCCTCAAGCAAGAGGGTAAGACACAGAAAAAAGTTCTGAACGAAATGGCTGTTCCCAGAGTTCTGTATCAAGGCACCTCAGTGCAAAGTCAGCGGGAAGGAAAAAGTGTGGCAGAAAAACGCTGCACAACGAGAAGAGGTGACCGTACCCAGGGGAAGATTTTAAAGAAAGACCGATTCCAGACATTGGAGGACCTGCGGAAGCAGTGGACTGAGTCTGGAGTAGAAACATCCAGAGCCACTTTGTACAGGCGTGTGCAGGAAATGGGCTTTCCTCAGGTCAAGCCACTTTTGAACCAGAAACAGCAGCTACAGAGAAGCAGGACTGGACTGGACAGGAGATTTTGGAGCACTTCATGCTTCCATTTGCTGAAAAGTTTTATGGAGATGAAGATTTCATTTTTCAGCACGACCTGGCACCTGCTCACAGTGCCAAAACCACTGGTAAATGGTTTACTGACTGTGGTATTACTGCACTCAATTGGCCTGCCAACTCTCCTGACCTGAACCCCATAGAGAATCTGTGGGATATTGTGAAGAGAAAGTTGAGAGACGCAAGACCCAACATTCTGGATGAGCTTAAGGCTGCTATCGAAGCATCCTGGGCCTCCATAACACCTCAGTAGTGCCACAGACTGATTGCCTCCATGCCACGCCGCATTGAAGCACTCATTTCTGCAAAAGGATTCCCAACCAAGTGTCGAGTGCACAACTGAACGTAATTTTTTGAAGATTGACATTTTTTTGTAATAAAAACACTTTCTTTTATTTCGTTGGATGAAATATGCTATTTTTTTAGATTTTGAGAATTTTGGGTTTTCATGAGTTGTATGCTAAAATAATCAAAATTAAAACAATATAAGGCTTGCACTATTTCTGTTGTGTGTAATGAATCTAAAATATATGAAAGTCTAATGTTTATCAGTACATTACAGAAAATAATATGCAAATTTTTTTAGAAGAACATGTATAATGACCACTAGAGGAACATGAGAATCATTCTGCTAATGTCCTCAAAAACCTCTCATCTGTGGTGACTGCCTCTTGCTAAACCTCATATGTTTCCTCTTTGAGTTCTGTGAGTACAGTACAAGTCTGGAACCCTCTCATGGACACAGCAAAGCTTCTTGCTCTACTGAAATGGTCTGCAGACCTGCTGAGACAAGCTATGTGCTGTTCTTCACAGCCTTTAAACATTTTGAACACTGCCAAGTTCCAGTTCCAGCTCTCTGACCGCCTCTGTGTATTTCAAGAACAGTGTGAAAAGTGGCCACCGGTCTTGCTGCATTCCACCAACATTTTGATATTATTAGTGTCATGGCACTGATGTCATAGCTGAGCTTTGCCAAGCATTGTAGTCGTATGGTCTGTGTTCAAGACAAGCACATGTGAGCCTTCTTTGAAAGTTTGGGTGAGGTAAATTAGGGAACAATCTGGTAAAGAGTGACATGAGCTTCCTTCTCAGACTTGGGTGAAGATTGAGCAGAATGTTTTGAGGAGTGTTGCATGGATGGAATAACGCAGCTCCCTCATTTATGCTCAGACGTCCCTTTCTTTTCCAAAGCTGCCCAAGGCTCATTTCAGTTCAGCCGATACAAAGCTTCTCTGGTACAAGCACTAACTTATAATCATTTGGTTTAGTCATAATCATTTATGTAATATGTCAGTCCTGGAGTCTTTCGTGAAGCAGAGTAAATGTGATCAGAGAAGGGTTTCCAATATATACAATATCTCCTGATGTACCACAGGATCAATCTCAAAATCTCTAGTGAAGCCAATACAAGCTTTTGAGTTGAATTGTTCTGTATAGAACAAAACTTGGACCAGATATGAGTTCCTTCTACTTTTACAGTTCCTTTTTTCATGATACAGAGTATTTAAAACGGTAATTCCCATATTCTCATTAACTTTGCCAACTTTTCTTTACTGAAACATAAATTTTTTCTTTTTTTTAGGATCTGAAATTCATGTTGCAAGAAGTTTCTAACTCTGCAAATGTTCCCTTTTGGCAAGTGGACCCTAACATTTTTGGATCATTTTAATATCCGCATTTAATATCCACATTTTTTAATATGCTGGTGTTGTGCCATGAATAGCACTGGTTGTTGGATGCTTCACCCGTCCATTTCAATGAATTTTTTTATCAGTTCTTTGTATTTGTTACAACATATTTTATTTAACGTGTCAGAAATGTTCATGTATTCAAAGCTACATTATAATTTTTTTGTTAAAACCCTCAAAACAATGCAACTGTAGTGAAAATGTAAACTATGATGTAAACTTTTTCTAATAGCAAACAAAATATATTCTAAAAGTATAAAAAGAATGTATCCTCTACTGAAACATTTCATGACATTTCATGTGTGTGTGTGTGAGTCAAAAATTAGAGACTGTAAAAATCAACACAACAGTTTGTTGTATACAATTGTTATATAAATGATTTATTCTTCCTGTGTGCCCCGATAATGTCTCATTTATTCTCATTTATTCTCTTTGAGCAGAGATGTAAAGAAGATTAGGGTCATGGGGTTCTGTTGGTGCTTGCCAAAGAAGACTAGCAATGACACCAGTGTCATAACACAAAAAAAATCTCCTACGCACTTCATGGCAAAAGGCAGGTATACACCCAGTTCCCAGTCCATAACAGAGTAGTCATCAATAACTAACCATTTGTTTTGGTCCTTGATGTTTAATTCGGTTCTGAGAAGAATGCCTTAGAATATCTAATATTAATAATTATTATAAAAATTATTCTAAATTATTTGAGGGTTAAGCACATAACTGATTGCCGTGCTGAGTGGAAGAAAGGGGACTTTCTGTTTGTACATGAGCAGCTTGGCACATTAGAGCCCTAAGCTCCACCTAAGCCAATAATTCTTCATCCAGTGACAAGACTCATTCACAACTATCACAGAACTATAGCACTGTTAAGATGGTGATGTCTTTGCCTACTTATGTATACTCCACAAAAACCATGCATCTTCATGAACACTACACAAACCCTTTCATATGCTGCTTTGTCATTTGTCTGAAAGCCATGGATTTATAACGACACAGAGGCAGCCAACGTGGCCCGTTGTTTCTCAGGCGTGACCACAGAAATTCCACAATGTGTCCAAGCTTTTCCAACGAGGTGCTGAATATTTGAAAAACTTCAGTATTTGACAAATGCAGGTCTGAGTAATATTCACATTCTCCTCTGGTTCACAAACAAGCTGAGGCTTTTGGCTTCACAGAGAATCTGCAAGAACAAGTGCCAGACGTGAGCAAGAATAGAGAATCATGCAGAAAAAATGCACTTGGTGCCCTAACAAAGCTTTGTGATCCAGACTTCTCTGAACACAATGCTATCCACCACGTGTACAGGTGCTGGAACACCTTGACAATCAAGAAAAGGGCTCAAAAGCATTAGTTTTATCTGTGCTGAAACCTCCATTAATGTGCAGAGCATGTACGTCAATCCAAGGTCTGTTCATACCAGAAACATACGAGTTTACTCCTCGAAATCTGTGAGGATCTACTTCTACAACAAGAACAGATCTAGAACGTGATCTTCCGTTATTTTGTCAGGAATAGTAGTACACTGGAAGATGTATGGAGACCAATCTTTCTTCAGTAAATCATCATCACTGTCAGTGAGGGCTTCCTTCCAGTGAAATAAAGCTGCTTAAAAGAGAGGTCCTGACCCCTGTCTAGCTGATTTGGTTTTAGCCTCACTCGGATCTATCCTCTCGATGTTCTTCTGTCACTGACGGGATGCAGCGGTCACACATTGGTATGGAGTTTGTTCTGGCAGGTGCAACAAGGCGCTCCTCAAAGAACAATGGCCTTCATTTCCCCTGGAGCCTTATACAAACAAAGCTTGGCTTCCCTTCTGTGATACGATAGGGTACAGGAAGGAGGGCCGCGCAACTAAAGTGCCTTTAAGAGAACAATTCTTAAAGGAACACAAGCTCTTTCTCTACTCTCTTTCTGGGCACAGTCTTCTGGACTGTTCTGGAACCTATTCAGCTGCTGTCCGTGTCTCAAGAAAACATTGTTAGCATAGATCTTTTAATCAGATCAGCATTTAAAACTCAAACTACAATTCAATCGTGAAATAAAACTAGTGGAGAATGAAGAGCATATGGCTAGGAACTATTTTCTCATTCCAGATTTAGAATTAAAGAGCTTATAAACAGCCAAAACTGATGGTACCCAAGGATGAAAGTAGCCTTTTATCACTCCCTCATCTTTAAGTGCCTGATACCTAACTATGAAGGTTGGTTGCAGGTTGGACAATCACTCTGCATGAATCTGGTGAAAGCCATCAGAGCAGATGCAGACAGAAAGAGGAGGTAATTGTGGCAGAGCAAAAGTACCAGATCCGAAGGACTCGAGGAGTTACAAGGCACTGGTTCTCCCGTCAAGCCCCACAAAGATGTCTTGGGCTAGTTGAGCATAAACTCGTAAAGGGGAACATCTGAGAAGATCGACTTCCACTCTAGCCACCTCACATCCATTCTAGATTCTTTAAGATTTCACTTTATTTCTGAACACCAAGACAATTTCTCTAGAAACAGTGTTGGAACCAGTGTTGGCTAGGAAAACACGAAAGAGTGAGAGAGGAAGAGATCTTCTCTGCCTGTCCTGTGCTGCCTTGGCCTTCCCTCCAGTCTCTCCACACCCATCACCCTGCTCCTTCTATCCCTCCCTCTCTTTCCCTTTCTTTCCTTTCTCTCTTGCTCTTTCACTCTCCCTCTATCTCCCCTTCCTCTCTCTTTATATCTTTCTCCCTTTCGCTTGTCCCCTCCTCTCTCCCTGTCCATCTTCATGCTTCTCTCTCCCATCCGCCCTCTCCCTCCTCTCTCTCTCTTTCTCTCCCTCCCTGCCTCCTTTTCTCTCTCTCTCTCTTTCTCTCTCCCCTCTGTCTCCCTCCCTCTCCCTCTCAGCTGTGTTGGCAGAGCTGAGCAGAATAAAAACAGCAACACCAGACACACGAGATAAAAAAGAGGCACGATCCATCGAAGCTCTACTCTTTCCTCATCACATTGTGTCCAGCATAGTTCTCTTTTTCCATCTCCTCTTCCTTTTTTAGGAAGTTTTTAAGTAATATTCATCTACTGGAGAATAAACACAGCTGATTCAGGGAAAGCCAGTGTATTCTGGGGTAGAGATGGTTGACCGGAGGCTGGCGCTGCTGCTGCGGGGGTTCCTCCTAACTGTCCAACTAAGTCCATCACTGCAGGGAGGTAGGTGTGCGCTCCACGATGAGGGCTCCGAGAGGTGTGCTGCAGGTGCTGGAGTTTACTGCTGGTGTTACTCATGCACTTCGTAATAACATTTGTGTATCAGTTTGCATCAGGCATCCTGACACGGGGCTGGAGAGCATTTAAGCTTCCATCTCATCTTGAGCATGGTTGATCTCAGTGAAACTTTAACTCAGAGATCCAGTTTTAAAAAGGTTTTTCTAAAACAGTGAAGAACAGATGTAATCATACTGAGCGCTCTAATGTAGATGTTTGAGCTGATCTATACTTTAGCTGTAGACTGAGCTGCAGCGTCTGCTCGGCTGAATTCCAGGCTTGGAAACACTACAGACCAGCGGCTGCAGAGACCTGAGCATTAGCGCTCATAAACAAGAGCTCCGCTGCAGATGTTAGCAGCAGCAGCACTCCGCGTCTCATGCCAGAGCGCTCCGGAGGGACGGTGGATGTGGTGAGTGCTGAAGGCCGTTCCCTGGCTGCGCGGAGCAGCTAATGGAAAACACAGCTCGTGCCTCCTCAATAATCAGAGGGAGACCCACTCTTGCAGGACACTGATGTCCCAGGAGAAAAACAGGAGCTGTGGATTCAGTCGGGAAGGGCACTTCTGAGGGAGGAAAGATTGTTTGGATGTTCTTGAATATGAATCTGTGCAGTGTTCAGTGGTGATTGGAAAGCATCTGGGGGTCTGTTGCCAGTTTCCAAACAAAGTCAGAGTGATGTGTTTATTTTCAGAAGAATACTGTTCTTGACGCATTGGTTTGCAGGCTGTTCCTCAAATCTGCCTTTCTTTGAGTTTATTGTTCACAAACTGCTTTTCTGCTGTTTCCCATAGTCATAAATATTTTCACAAGCTTGGCATAGCAATACGATTGCTCTTGTTCCATTTGTGACGTGAATAGCACGGCTTTTAAATTGTATTAAAAGAAAAATATATATTTACATGTAACCAAAATGTTGTTAGTTTATTCGCAACCTTCTGGAGAACAATTTTGAGTTTGGAGGCTGAGAAAATGGGCAACATTTATATTAATGTGTTGCCCATATTGTGTTGGGTGCCTGAAGCTTTCATATTTAAATGAACATTTTTACAATTCGTGAAGGCTGGGACAATTTCAGGTTATTTTTTTTTCAAAATCTCTTTATGGAGCTCATAAGCAATTTGTTTTGTCTTCTGAACTTGGAAATCTTGGAGTAATCAATTAAGGGATGCTGAGAAATTTCCTGCTCTGGTCGATACTGAAAGTTCTCCTTCATCTAGAAATAAACAAACAAGTGAAATATTTAAAATATTAGATGTGCAAGTACTCCTATCAACTGAGCTAGACTGGAAATAAAGTTCACCAATGGAGTTTCATCCGTTATACAAGATCCGGCTAAATACATCTCTAAAACAGTTCATAATGTGAAAAAGAAGCAGGAACTTTCACCGTCTAGAGGCTCCAGCTCATGATGGAATCTCAGTGAACACAGCTTTTGAGGAACTTGAGCTTGAATGTTAGGTAGCACGTGGTACACAGAAGTGAGTGAGGTGAACATCACTCAAAAGATCACATTTATACCCTTCCACAATCAACACTAAAGAGTCAGTTCATCACTAAAAAAGTATAGCTAGAAAGTCTCCAAAACAAGCAAAATTTACTTAGAGAGGTGTATTTGTTAAAATAGGTTATTAACAATAGATTTCTAGCTCATTATAGGAGTAATATAGTGAATACGCTGGACTGCTTGAAGTGTGATCTACTCATTTGATATTAAAACTTGATCAAATTCTCAAAACAAAAGTACCCACTCTGTTTTGAGAGTCAATCGTCACCAAACTTCCAGAAAATTTCAGTTTATTATTCAGGACAATCATGTTCCTCATTGTTTTATCTACCAGTTCATAAGATTTTGTTCTCTGTTAACTGTTGCGAGTCCCGTAAATATTCAACCATGAACAGTCGCTGAAACTGTGACTGGTGGCTCAAAAACCGTATTTTGGTAGTTGATGAATACTCCCAAGGAAGGGGTGATGATGAGACCCTGGAGAAGTTCATTTCATGTATCGTGTCAGTGTTGCTGCAAGATTATGCTGAACTTTGGTGTTTTTTGTATGTCATGTGACAATTCCAGCCCATGTTTTCAAAATGACGAATACTTTCTTAAGCTGCATCACAATTGACCTTTCTCAGCCACCGTAGAAATCAGTTGAAATAATTGTACACATCTGTCCTTGTGCTGCTATCAGTGCTTCCCTAGTTGCAGAGAGCAGATATATCATGGCACTGGGAATACTTATTGTGATAAAGTTCCTATTTTGAATACAATTGTTGAATTTATTGACAATTGACCAGTTTGAAAACAGGAAGCTCGACAAGTTTGAGCAGAATAGAGATAAAGTTTGAGGCAAGTATGTGGCTTATTTCCTGAGATCTCAACAGCTGGCAAAGCTTTCCTAGAAAAAGTCACAGTGTGCTTTATTAAACGTGGAACCCATGCAGCTTCTCTCCAATGTGAAGCTGACGCTGAACTCATTCCTGCAGCGGAGAAGCCTGGGTTAGTTTTACAGAGCTCTTAATCTCTGGGCTGGATCTCTCTGAAGGATGCTTGGGCTGATGAATGTGGAAAATCACTGCGTGGTTATCTCTTTTGAGCTCGTTTCTCACGATTGATCGCTGGAATGAAGAAGGCAGGAAGATCATGTGTTTGTTTGGCTGTGCAATCCTCAGGTTAGCGATCCTTCACAGCATCACATCATTTCCCATCAAATTCACAGCCCAGCATCCTTCAGCCCTCCCTCATCTGGCTTCAAGGTCCAGGTGTGGTGGGCTTCTTCCACTGCTTCGACTAAGATTCACAGCTAAGCTGTGTGTGGAAAACAGGCACTTCCCAAAGTCAAGCACGGGAGAAAGCAAAGGGGACCCTCTAGGTCAGGGATCACCAACACGGTGCCCGCGGGAGGACCATATGAGTCGCCCGCCACCTGTTCTAAAAATAGCTCAAATAGCACCACTTTCCAGTGAGCTGAATTTAATTGAATATGATTGCTCTCCTTGTTTAAATGACACTTAAGCTTGATATGACAAAATATAAATAAAAAAATATATATTATATATATGAACTATGACCTGATAGAGTTGAAAGGTGATTATGATTTATTACTTGTACATTGGATGTTGTGATTTCATTGGACTGTTGTTGTAGAAGTGATCATTTTGAAGCATTTTGAAAATGTATAAATAAAAAAAAAAGTCGCACTAAGACAAAATATAAATATAAAGTGTTGGATATAATTGTTAATTCATTGTTGATATTCATTGTGAGAAATAATTAACATGATCAGTGTCTTTGCAGAGATGAATATCCTTAATGATTAATGAAGGGTATCAAAGTGGAAGGAGCTCTCAGTTTCAAAAAGTTTGATCACTCCTTGCTCTAGACGCACCAACGTGATGGCTGTAATGCCTCACCCTAGTCCAGTAAATCCTTGTGGTCCAGTTTCATTGTCCACCAAGCACATGGTAGCATTAAACGCTGGGAGCAGAGGCACGACAGTGTTCTCTGTCATTCAGCCTCGTGTTTATGAATGACAGCAACCTAAACTATGTCTGAGGTAATTAGCAGCTAATAAAGGAGCGAAGCGTTTGCTTACCCGGGTGTTATTGACGCTCAGGGAATCATTAGTTCTGTTTGAGTGACATGTTTAGCTAAGAGATGAGTGGAAAGGAACACAGCTTCTCTTAGAGGAACGCTTGACTCTCGTCCAGGTCAGGGCTAATTAACACCTCACTAAAGGCTTGACTGAATGTGCTGTGCTCTACTAGAAACGACACATGGATTTAAGCGTTGTGTAGAGTAGAACATTGTTCACTACTTTTCTTTTTATACAATGCCCATATTACACTCTTTGCTAACAAATCTGCTAATTAAATGTTAATTCTTTGGCAAAGAAACATTGTCAATAAGGGGTGATGTGCATTTAGCCTCAAACCATTTGGAATGTTTTGAATCTTTCTGGTGTTAGTAAGCAATCTCTTACAATATTAACATTTTCTCTTTACAGGATGGTATTTATCTCATTACGTTATTCTAGAAATAATGAACATTGCTCTAGGATGGATGTCTGATTAGAATGACTAGCAATTGAGTTGCTGGTCATTGAGTTGCAAACCATAATTTTACAACAGTGCTAGACACAGGCCAATGCAATGGACCAATCATCAGCTTCCATTGAGTAGCCTAGACCAGCTGAGACTTCATTGAGCTGCTGACCAGCTAAACCAGCTTATTTCTATGGGTGGTCAGTGAATTTACGAGTTGTTATCCAAGAGCACACTGTTCTCCAACTTTAGACTGAGACAGCAACTCGTAAAGTTCTGGATAAACAACAACAAAGACTGCTTCATGGAGATAAGATATTTATTGACATTCTTTTTAGAAAAACAGAACTTATTAATAACCTTATTGATACAGGAGTGTTTCAGTTTCACTGTCCAAACCTCCAGCATTATACTGAACAGTGTTTCAGTTTCACCGTCAAAACTTCCAGCACTATACATAACAGTGTTTCAGTTTCACCGTCAAAACTTCCAGCACTATACATAACAGTGTTTCAGTTTCACTGCCCAAACCTCCAGCACTATACTGAACAGTGTTTCAGTTTCACCGTCAAAACCTCCAACTCTATACATTACAATGTTTCAGGTTCACTGCCCAAACCTCCAGCACTGTACTGAAGTGTTTCAGTTTCATCGTCCAACCCTCCAGGGCCATACTGAACAGTGTTTCAGTTTCACCGTCCAGTTCTCCAGTTCTATACTGAACATCATTTCAGTTTCACTATCCATACCCCCAATGAGATTAGAAAAGTGACTAATTAAGGAAGCTTTGTCTATATTGTGTTTATAAACACACTGGTAAGCTTCAAGAAGTACATTCAGTAGATGTTTTATCTTAAAAACACACAGCTGTATAAAAACCTGAGGCAGCATTATAGAGGCTCTTCTCTTATCTTCTCTCATCATCTTCTGCGGTGTTCAGGAGGATGGACCCCGGGAGATGATAATAACAGGACTTTCTTTATTGAGTCCTCTTTTAACTACTGTTGATTCTTCCCATCTGTGAGCTGCTCTGGCATGAGAGAGAGCGCCGTGTTCCTAATATAACAGAGCTAGGAGCATTCAGTCTTTTACTGGATAACAGTTAGATCTTCGTGCAGCTCTTCTATAAAAGCCCATGATCACCTCATGCCCCTGATCCCACACCAGAGGCTGGAGCAGATGAACTTGATCACAAGCTGCTCCATCAATGTTCACTCAAGATCTAGCTTGAGAACATTTCTGAGCCAGCACCACCCCTAGGAAAGACACTCTGTAGAGAGCCCCACATCAAGCAGAACAGCTCTCTTTGATGAGAAGATATAGTTAAAGTGTAGACGAGGGTCTTAGATCCAGAGATGAATCGACTCACGAATGTCTTTTTAGTGACTTGATGTGTAGAACAGATAAAACATCACCTTCCTCATCCCTGTACTTGCTCATTTTGTTTGAGTTTGTTGTGTAGAGGTGTGATGTCTTTAGGGAGGAGTGTATGTGACAGAGACTGAAGTAGTGTTTTGCAGAAAGCTGATGCTTAAGTATCTGCAGTGTCAGCAGTTGTCCTCCTGTACAGTCCTTAGGATGGAGCAGATTGTGAGTCATAATGTCTCTCTGTGTTTCAGGAGTCTATGTGCCACAAGTTCCAGCTGCAGGTGGGACAGGAGTCCTGCCGGGAGGAGCAGGACATTACCCAGGTACAACCAGCACCCTCTAGCTTTGAGAATACCTTCATCATCTCACAATGAGCACAGGGCTTCAGAGAGAGAGAGCAGCAGACATATTAAGCTTCAAGGAGAACCTCTCCCTCCCCATCCATCCCCTCTGAATCTGTGTCTCCCAATCTCCTCTTTCACCATTTCTTTCCTTCTCCATCTCTCTTCCTCCCCTCCACCCCCCCAAAACTCTCTCTCTCCCTTTCTTCACTGTCTCCATCTCAATATCTCTCCTTGTCTCTCCATATTAATCTCCCCCTTGTGCCACCCCTCTCTCAATTTATTCCTCTCCCTCTCTACATCTCCACCTCACTTTCCCTTTCTCTCTTTCTCTTATCTTTTGCCACCTCTCTCCCCCTCTCAATCTCGCTCTCCCTTTCTCCTCTTACACCATCTTTCTACCCCTCTCAGTCTCTCTCCCTCCTCACCACCTCTCTCAATCT
>SRMA01026479.1:23598-60728 GCA_007224835.1 Danionella cerebrum | reverse complement strand
CCCTTTCTCCTCTTACACCATCTCTCTCCCTCCCCAACACCCTTCTAAATCTCTCTCTCTCTTTCTCCTCTGAAACCATCTCTCTTCCCCTCTCAATCTCTCTCTCCCTTACTCCTCTTACACCACCTCTCTCCCTCTCTCAATCTCTCTCCCTCCCCAACACCCTTCTAAATCTCTCATTTCCTTTCTCCTCTTACACCATCTCTCTCCCCCTCTCCATCTCTCTCCCTCCCCAACACCCTTTTGAATCTCTCTCTCCCTTTCTCCTCTTATACAATCTCTCTCCCCCTCTCAATCTCTCTCCCTCCCCACCACCCCTCTCAATCTCTCCCTTTTTCCTCTTAAACCACCTCTCTCCCCCTCTCAATCTCTCTCCCTTTCTCCTCTTACACCATCTTTTTTTACCCTCCCCATCTTTCTCTCTCTCCCCACCACCCTACCAACATCTCTCCCTTTCTCCTCTTACAACACCTTTCTCCATTTCTCTCTCCCTGCTCATCACCCCTTTCAATCTCACTCTCCCTTTCTCCTCTTTCATCATCATCATCATCATCCCCCTTTTGTCATTTCTCTCTCAAATTCTTACTCTCAGTCTCTCCTTTTCTCTCAGGGGCTGGGATCTCTCCATACAAAGCAGCTAAAGCAGCAGGTGAGAGCATTTCCTTGCACTAAGATCTGAACCCCTGAGGCTTGAAGCATGCAGCGGAGTTCATCTTCTGTCAATCATCAGAGCAGAAACTCTCACCAGCTCACAATACTCGCTACAAATACTCGCTATAGGTTCACCTATTCAGCTACTTGCTGGCACTGAATGCTAATAAGACAACCACATAGCAGCATCTCACTAAACCTCAGCTGGGGTCAGAAAGGGGAATGGTTTGTGATGCCAGAAGAGTTGCTTTCAGCTCTAACATCCCGGGGGTTTACAGAGAATCAGTAGAGAAACGAACGACTTGCTGATAGAAGCGCTCATAGCTGTATTGTCTCTTACATTTGGAGTCCTCTGTTTTGAGTCTCCTCATATAAGACCGAGCTGAGATTAATGAGGATGATGATTGTCTGTGTTCTTTTTCAGGAGCCTATGGAGGAGCCGCTGGGACAGGAGCACTAGGAGCCGGAGCATATGGAGCTGGTGAGAGAGATCCTTCAGCTTCATCCTCAAACACGTTCATCTGCTTGTTATTATCCAAGACCCATGAGGAAATAAAGTAGAGCATCTGCTGCACTGTAATAAATGCTTTATGAACTACCTGAACGCTGACTGATCATAGTGGTTTAAAACCCTTTATTGGGTCTGTCAACCAGTCCGACTACTCTTGATTATAAAAGCAAAACCAAGGTTTAAAGTAAGAACCAAATCAGTTTCTCCACTTTACTGGCAGTACATCAATGATGACCTAGATATATATATATTTTAATGAATGATTTACCAATGCTTTACTGATGATCTGTGACTGAACCTAGTCTATAGTTTATTCATCCATTCCTTCATTCAGCTTCTTACTCGCTTGTTCCCTTTTGGGATCATGGGGGTCTGCTGGTGCCATCTCCAGCTGACTAGTGGGGGTACACCCTGGAAAAGGTTGCCAGTCTATCGTAGGGTCTAGTCTACAGCAATATACTAAAATGTTCATAAATGTTTAATTACTGTACAGCCAAGCTGCTGTGATTCAGTTAATACGTTGGTGAAAAAGACCCTGATGATGAGTGAAATCTAAAAAACTTCTGTTTGTTTGACAGGAGCTGGTGGGAAGCCTCCAAAAGCAGGTGAGGCCTCTGAGAGCTTTGAGAAACATCAGATGGTTTAGTGTGCAAAGTGCAGGTTGTCTATAGAGCTTGGAAGCTCCTGATTTCCTCCACAAGCTGTAAACTTCACCAGATCCTGAACAATGATCCAACAACTCCGGACCCTGGCTCCGATCACCAGCATCTGGAGCTGCTCTGATAGCACTCTGTACATATCTGATGTAAATATTATGGCCTCGTTTGTTGGAGCTGGCGCCGTCTGTCCATCAGCAGCTTTCAGGTTGAGTTTCCTGGAACCCAGCAAGGTGTTTGCAGAGATACGAGTAAAACAAAAGTGTCCCGGCTGCATTGCTCCCACAAGGCCGTGGGTGTAGGGAGCACTTCAGTCCAGCTGTTGTATGTTTTGGCTGCAAACTGTAAGCCGTCGATTCTGATCCCAGAGCAGTTACGAAAAACTGAATGATCAGATGATTTTGTGGTGATTCCTGGAGCAGATCCAACACCATCAATAAGCAGGGTTCTTTGCAAGGTCCTCCTGCAGAATTTCAAGATTCTCAGCTGTGCTGTCTCTACTGCAGTGCATTGTGGGATGGAAAGTGTGGTTAGACACAGGTTAAAAATTGTTGATCCTCACGTTATGGGGCCGGTTTCAGGATATAAGATAAGTCACGAATGCTAGAATCACTACCACATGCACAAATCTCTCCTGATGAGCAGATCAATGTGGACAACAAGATGATCATCACCAGAGAAGATTGAGATCATAAGCTGTGGGTTCAATAAATCATGGCCTGGGGAAAATAACACATGAAATGTTTGTTTATGACATCATTCAACCGGAGTTTACGTCTAATAAACAAACCACTGCACTCAGGGAGGGCAGCTCATCAATCATCTAATCAATCAACAGCAATGAGGGAGAGAGAGAGAGAAGCTCCAAGGAATAGAGATCATTATGTAACTCTAACCCAGTTGTATCTAAACATATGTTAAAAGTATAGAATAAGACATAAATTCTCTGTATTTTCAAAAATAATCCATTGTTTAGTTTAAAGAGCTTTTAAATGTATCATTGACCTGATGATCAAAATGCTGATACCATAATGGCTGACCTGAACCTTGAGCTGTTCTACAGGATCAAATTTCGCAGTTAAATCGATGCAAGTAATTATGAATTGTTTGATGACACATGGCTGCTGCAGCTGCTGCTGTTGTTAGTATGGTGGGATGGCAGGTGTTGTTCTGGGCTGAGTAAAGGGCGTTCTTACCAGCTGCATACGTTCACATGCTTGTCTTCTGATTAGTGGCTCCATTATTAACATATTAAAACACCATGCCTTCCATGAGCTGCAAACCTGGACTCACAGCTGACTGCAATCAGCTCTGAGACAGCTGCAGCTTATTATTCGGAGCGTATTCTTCTCTTTGATTGTAATATGAGCATAGAGCCAGGTGATATGACCAAAAAATTACTCTTTTGAAACAATATTTATTTCAGTATTTATTTAAGTTAACAGTTTTATGTTAAATCTTATAAAATAACATATAAGGAAACATTTTGAGAACATGCTGAATGCTCTATGAAATGCACCATAATAACTCATGGTGGTCTATAAATGAGGTGGTGAAAAAATATTTGAGCCATTCCACCAAATGGGTGTCATTTGCTTATTGTAATTTTAATGTCTTTAATGTCTAAAATGTCCTTTTTTTCAAAATGGTTTCAAAATAGATTCAAATAACAAAAGAATTCCAAATGGGTATTTGTCCATCTAAATGAGTTTAAATGTTTATTGATTTTATTCTTTTTTCCATTTTTCCTTGTTACCAACCCTCTTCTTATTCCTTATCTAAGTAACGTGACAGAAAGTAACAGGACTGAGCTTTTTGCAAATTCATGCTAAAAAGCTGCATGGTCCACATGTTTATACAACCAGCAAAAGTTTTTTTACCACATATCTGCATTTTTACACTAAACTAATTAATTCTCTGAAATAATTTGAGTAACAGGATAGTATATTTTAAATGACAGTCTGAGATAGAATTAAAAAATCATCAAATATGTCATTAAGAAATTGAAAGAACTTATCTCTGCTCTTCCGATAGCCTTCTAAAGAAAGTGAAGCAGCTTCTCGCTGTAAAAACTGACTTATGGAAATTCCTGTGTTTTTCAGGAGGGGAATGGGTTAGGGTAACTGGAATTAGTAAATAGCAGGGGGTATAACTAAATGTTTATTTTTTTAATCTAAGAAAGCATAGATATTTGTGTAAACAAGAGTATTTGAACCAAACATTATATTTGGATTTAAATGACTTTTGCATATGTTTTTCAAAAGACTTTAATCATTATATTTTATGGTCAGATGGAGAATCAGAGACTGAGGGCAAGCACTAAATGCTGTTTTTCAGTGTTGTATGTGGATTCAATCAATATTTTAAATGTTCTTGCATAAATTTACGATAAGAATAGTATGTAGTACTCTTTGTAGTACTCTTAGCTTGGTAATTACATGTATTTATGAAGCGATTTTAATGCTTATTCCCACATATAAAGTCCCATGGACAGAAATGGCACCCATTTGGTTTAATGTCTAATTTTTCAGCTGGCTCCTAACAGGATCAATGCTTTTGAGATTATAAATAAATCTTGGCTCTTCAACAGAATCGATGGAGACCATTGTGATGTACAGCATCTTTTATCTCTGGCTATTTTTTTATCATGAGGAGTGCAATGGGAAAATAACGCTGCAATTGCTATCTGTTTCTAGCACGTGTTTTACTGGTTATGTTACGAATGTTGGTTTAGTTGAAAACAGGCCTCCCAACATGGTTGTGTTTAAGCTGCTGGAATAAATAGGTTCTGCTGCTTATTTGTGTTGCCACAGATTAAGTGTGTTTTATATTTTAAGATTTTTTTATTGCCATAGCCTTAAGTGACAGTAAGTGAGGCAGAGCAAGAATGAGGTGGGATGGGAAAGATGACATGCTTGGGACTTGAACCTGTGTCGGCCCTGCTCAACCGTGCATTAGTGTCCTGCTCTCTAGCGACTAGGCCACAGAGAAGGTCAAAGTCCATTTTCAATTTTAACATTGCCTTCTATAACAAACACATAAAAACTCACATAACCTCAACTCAACACCTCAATTACATACTGTTCACTAAGCTGAACTCTGCTCAGATAACAATGGTTTCCAAATTTGTCACTGCTGCTATTAACGTTGACATATTTTTATATTATATTATTTACATATTTTTACATTAGATTTATATTCTGCCTATTTTGCACCTTGACAATCAGTGTGGACAGCAAAGTAAGAATTTCATTATACAGGTAAACTTGCTTTCCTCACTGTATATATGACAATTAACACTTTGAATCCTTAAATTATCAAACTCTAATCATTCGTCATGCAGCTGTATCTGAGCTCAACTCTAGAGGGTGTTCTCTGCGGAGTTTCGCGACATTTACTTTCTATGCTTTCACTGGAGTCTTGATCTTCAGTGTCTATTGCTTGTTCTTGTCCAGGTTCTGCAATCCCTACCTGCTGGTGCATCATTCCAACTCTTCTTAGCTATTACTCTGACCAGTATAAGGCCAGTGAAAAGTGGTATTGGAGCTTATTGATCAGATAAACCTTCAGCACATTTGAGCCAAAATCCGCATCCATGTTTCTTACTTTAAATCCCCCAAACCATTCTGATGGTTTCGATGAATGATGGACATGAGTGTTCAGGCTTCTTCTCTGGCTCAGACTGTGTTGTGAACTCATCTGGAGGCGATCGCTTCATGTTCAAGACTGTGATGACACGGACTGAATGCATTCTTGGCTTGGATTTGGACTTGCATTGAAGAACAGCTTGTCTGTAGCAGATGGAGTTTCACCCCGGTGCTCTCTGTCACGAAGCATGCGAGAACATTTTACAAGCCCTGTTTTAAAGAAATTATGTCTGCGGAGAGCTGTGCTGTCACCGCAGATTTCAGATATTGAAAGCATGTTCTTGAAAAGATGATGTCATACATGTCCTCGGAGCTCCTCGGCAGAGTCCCTTTGACCCCATGTAGTTAGCTTTAGGAGACACTAGGTACATTTGGAAAGTAAACAATGCAGCAACATCTGGTTCAGTAGGAGACATGGCTTTGCTCTGTAGCAATGAGTCATCATGGAGAAACCCTCACAGGAGCAATGAGCTGCTGCGAGAGTTTACAGGGATTTCACAATCCATCCGTCGTGCATCGCTCTCTTCCTCCATAAAGTTGTCGCCCTCTGGGAGGAACTGTTGTCCTGCTCTCGAGTCGTGCAGGATATCATTTTTCACTTTAGTGTGGAAGCAATGTTCTGTCATGCTGTTTTGGAAGAACTGTTGAAGAGAAATTGCTTGAAGATTTTTCTAAGATGTACTCTTCTACAAATGGTTCCAATCTTATTAAACGTCTTTCCTCCATTGAACCCTGAAACGGATATTCTGGAGGATATTAAGCTTACCATTACTATGGATACTATTTAATATCTGTATAGGTTGACAAACAAGCATTCTCTAAAGAGGAAACTTTCAAAGGTTACTAATATGGCTCTGGGGTATTTTTAATTGGTTCATCCACTTTGATTGAACCATGTTTTGATTCCCTATTTATTAAGAGAACATCCTGAATGCTCCATGAAGGTCTAAAAGTATAATGTCCCATTTGAAACAATCCTCGTTATAAGGATCTCTACCGGTGTCCTGTAGACCAATGCGGACAGTCTGAGAACATTTTTAGGTCCTAATGATATGGAAGGTCTCCATTGTATTGTATTCTCTTTGCATTGATTGACAGATTCAACTCTTCATGATGCATCACTTCTGGACGTTGATTCTCAACAGCTCATGAATCAGCAGAACCCTTTCAGGAAATAAAAGCAGCCAGTAATGGATAGATGACTGCTCTACCTTACTCTACCCTGTAGGAATCAATATAAACACTGACAATCCTTTAGTCAAAGTGCCAACCATTATACTTCCCGTCTGGAACTGAACAGCATCTGAGCCTCACGCTGACTACTGGACTTTGTCTGCAGGGATTCTGCTCGCGTGCATGTGCTGATGTCATTCTTGGAGAGGCGAACAGAAGAGCTGTCTGTTTTCTTTGTCAGGCGAGCAGGAAAGAGCTTCTTCTCTTTTTGATTTGGTAACTGGCCATTGACTTTGTGGAGGTTTGCAGCACTCGTCGGTCAGTGGAAACGACCGAGGCTGAGATCCAGCCGCTAAACGCTCCGGAATCTACTGCTGTTTGATTCCAGTATACTGCAGTCTGATGGCCACAGAATCCGCCGCTATCTTAAATTCATTCTTCAGGCGTTGGGCGCAGCTTTGGATTAGCAATACCCCTGGCTCCATCTGTTTGTCGCTCATACTCTCTGCTGAAGACCCGTTGCTCAATGGCTCTCTCATATGGAATGTGTTTACACCGGTTTCGGATAATTGGCACCTAAAACTACATCCCGATGCCTGGATTGCAACATGCCTGCAGAATTCTAGGAATGCTGCCATCTCAATCATTGGTTTGATCAATGCAAATAAGAACCAGACCTCAGCGATCTTCAGATGCTGCTATGCCTGGATACCAGCAACTTTACCTAGCTTGGAATAACTCCACAAGGCATCAGCCATCATTTCTCTTCTTTCCATGATGAGGGGGAGTTGGAATCGTTCCACAGTCTGCAGTACTGGTCTTGATAATGAATGACTGTCAATATTCTTAGAAGCCAATGGAAACAGGTCCACATTCATCACCCCCAAAACAAAGTGCTTTGTTTCCTTTTCATTAGGCCAGCACAGATGCAATAAATGCTGAGGATCTGGTTACAGACTTGTAAAGGTTCCAGCTCCTCTAGTTTATATTAGCCGTGTCTGGCATGCTCATTTGTGGATCGTTTTGTACACACCATCACTCTACAGCTTTGAATCCATGGAGAGCTTGATCAGAGAACTAACACTTAATCTTAATCATTGGTTGGCCACAGTGAGGAATAGTGAGGAACCTGATCGGAAGATGCGCAACCTGTCTCTTGATCAGAAAATGGTTGTGCACATTGGGCTCTAAGGGCTCTACTCTATTTCAGTCCTTAGGATCATCAGATTCTTCTGCTTCATATCTCAGGATACACAGATGCATGGTTTCTTCATAGCCTCACTGTACAAGCTGAAGAAACTAAAGCCTAGTCACAAAGTCTAGTTCAAAACCCGGTTTGAACCACTTGTCACGTAACTGTGACGAAGCTTCAGAACATTTCAAAGCTTTCACCAATAGGTGCCACGTCAGTTGTATCCGCATGACTGGTGGAGAAGAATATCGTGACGTTTTAAGCGAGACTTGGATTGGAGACTATGTTTTTATCAGTTATGGCAGATTTATTCACCCTAGGTGTGTATGGACACACTTTGATAATATCTGTGTGCTCTGTGAGAGGGTGTTTCCAAAGCTGGTCAAAAAAAAATCCACACACAAAAAAAAACAAGTAAAAAGTAACTCACTCAACACCTGTAAAATGCTTCTAATACAAGCTTTTTTATGAGAATCAAGCTACAGACATCCTGGTCGTGCAAAGCTGGCTGTGTGCTCATAGCTGCGTCAGAGGCTTCTAATGTTGCATGGTAGAAACCTGGCTGGTTGAGAGTTCTGTGGAAAGGCTAGTAATGGAGGAAAAAAATAACGAGAGTAAAAAACTCACTCCTCTAGTTTGAATCTCATTTCCAGTACAAGGTTACTATTTTTGTTTTTAGGTCAGTGAATGGCATTACAGGGCAGGCCATCTCAGCTGACAATAATCTTCAGAGTGAACAGTCTTCAACTTGCTCGCAGTTATATCCCAGAATTGAGCATTTTTAGATCAAGACAAATACAATTATTATGTTGGCTTGTATTGTTATTGATCCTTTGCTTCAGAAAAAAAAATAAATGCATCTTCTCTTACACAGTTCAAGCTACAGACACCAAACTTTGCCAGGACATCCAATTTGGTCGGACTCCAGTTCTTTATCTTTTCAGACGTACCACAACAGTAATTCTGGGAAATCTCTGAGATGGCTGGGAAATTTTCCCTTGACTCGACATGGTCAAACTAGCTGAAAATCTTCAGAAAATTTTAGCTTTAGAAAATCATGGACATGAGGGTTGCTTTACTTTACTCATTTTGACATGGGAATTCAGGAAAATCGTTGATTACTAAGTAACATTTATAGCTTTCATTTTCACAAGGGCAATGTTTTAAAAAATAGTTTGTCTGCAAACTTTAGCCATCTACTGTAAATTAGTGTTCAGAGAGACTGAGAAATCATGTCCTTTTTATATAATCCTCTTCTTTTTTTAAATAAAAGTATATTTTATAGTTCATGCTTTGTAAAGAGCTTTTGGGGGAACTTGCTGTGCAGTGTGATACTTTTATAAATAAACCTGAACTTGAAGGAAACACAATGAAAGTTTAACAGCTGGATTAAAACCCAGGATCAAACTTCAGAGCTATTTGAGGTTTAATGAATCATTGAATCACTGTCGACGTTGGAGCACTGAAGCCTCAGAACATTAGGCACAGTTTCCATGATGACTGCCTCATGAAGAGTCCTTTGCTCATCACTGGGAACTGACTGACAAAGGTCTGTTTGTGTAAAGTCAACAGGGCCTTTAATGTGAACAGTGTTGATCTGAACCTTAAAGAAAAACACCAATATTTGCCTTTTTAATAGATTACATCATAACATTAAACAGTGAAAAAGCAGTATTTAATAAAACTCTTTTATAATAAGACGTCACATTTGAGTTCCCGAGGGTTAAAGCGAAGTTATCGTTGGAATTGTTTTTCCTTTTCTTTACTGAGTAAAACAGGAGATGTTGTTTATAAATAGGCTTTCCTCTCAAATTTTGATTCTTTCTGTGGAAGCATCTCTTATTTTTCCAGCAAATCTATCTCCAGGTCTCAGATGGGACCTGTTTTCTCTGGATCAGAGAAGGCTACGATCGAATCTGGACACTGGGAGCGCAGCTGGAGATTTATAACAGCTCTTCCTGCAGATGCTTTCCATTCCAGCCCACCTCCCTCCATCATGATCCAGGAATGCAGCGCTCTGACCTCATTTGTTTAGGAGGAGGACAGTGCTGCCATTACTCTCCATGGAGCCTGACTCCTCTCACTGTCTCCATCTGTCCCCTCGCTGATGCTCCAGGCAGAGATCAGATCTTCATCGATGTCTCCTCTCTCTTTGTCACTCCTGTAGGTGGTTATGGGGGCTATGGAGGTTATGGTGGATACGGCGGCGCTGGAAGGTTATACCCAGGGGCTGGAGGTCTGAAACCAGCTAAAGCAGGTGCTCCTTCCTTCATTTCACTTGCTACTCACTGATGAGATCAGGCGAAAGATGACTATCATGTGGATTGGGGGTCTAGAACCCAATATCAGAGGTCCAGAATAACAAGTACAACGCATTTAACATCTGAAACATTCAAGATAAAATACTTTTGAGTTCTTTTGTGAGTAGAAGTAATGGAGTTTGTGACATTTTCATATAATAAAATCAGCTATAGCAAAATATATCTTGTTGCCTCACGCTCTTTTAACACCCTGGCAGATGATAGCCAATAAATGACATATCCAGTGCTCCAGACTCAGGTAGAACTTGGAATTCACCAGGTTTGTCCAAGTCCTTCATGAAGAGCTTTAGTCCGATCCCAGCTTCAGTGCACATACCAGTTCATCTTTAGTAAGTACAACCTTCATAAATGAGAGTTTCATGAAGATCGAAGATAAACTGTGCATCTGTGGCCTTCCAGATACCACAGCCTGGACACGGCTGGAGTGGACACTCAGATCAGTGTCATCAGGGAGACCTCTGAAGGACCGCCGTAGATGATCCCTCAGAACTCTACCATTTCATTTGGCTATTTGAAACACCCTTTCATTATTGAATTTACTGTGTCAAAAATCACAGAATGACACAGAGAGCAGTCAACGATCTGAGAGAGAAGCTTTCAATTTGGAGTTTTAGCACTGAACCGGCATGACAGAAGAACATACAACTGAATGTTTTTAAGCTTTTGTTGCTGTGGAGTAGATAACTTTGTTTCTGGGACAAAAATTGAATCTTGAAAGCGCAGTCAAACCAACTGGGGGAGAGCACACGTCTGTATATATTTGGGATGCCACCTGTGGAGCTGAGTTCTCGATAGAGCTGTGAGCACTCGCCACTAACCCTCACTCTCTGTGGAGTGTTTGTCTAGCGATAAACAATTCGAGGCCAACAGAATTAATGATTAAATGGTAAATATTTTTCCACAGAGCACATAAAATGAATAAAAACATAGCCCACAAGGATTAAATCCTATGTTTGCTTTCCTCATTTGTAGTAGTTGCAGTTAAAACTGTTACAAGCGTCATTGAATACATATTTAAATCTCATACATTCATCATATTTAAGCTGTTCAGAGATTATGTGTTCCATTGGGATTATATTAGTAGTCAAGTCCGCCTCAACCAAGAACAAGGCATGCCAAGATCATGACTGACCAAAAACAATTACTTTTCTTTATTACAAACAACAGACGTTGGTGTCATTTTACAAGTTAGTGCACTGTTTTTCTGTTATTTTGCCTTTTAACCAACAATCCCTCAATTAAGTACTTTATGAAAACTTGGTATGTGCCAGGAAGACGTCCATATTAGGCTAAATTTTAAGTTAAATGACTTATTAGAATGGCTGTGTTGGTTTCATCCAACCTTGTAAAACAAGGTTCTCGTGGTCACATGTTTTAGAAAGGTGATGTCAGATGGCATTGTCGGATATTTTTCACCAAATTGTTTTGCTGACATTTAAAATTTTTTCACTGAATCTCTGGTGGAGTCTGACTAACACTATGGCGCACTCACGTAGTCGTTAGAAAATAACTAACATTATGCTGCTGCTTGTTTTGACAAAGTATGCTGCTGAAAAATAGCCCATGATAATTTTTTTGCTGCATGCTTTTTGTTCCTGGATTAAAATCACTAGGACACCTTTGTATTCAAGACCAAGATCAGAGAAAGCCAAGGCCGAGACAATACCGAGATCACAGAGAGTCGAGACAGAGTCACAGAGAAGATACTAAGACCAGTCGAGACCGAGACCATAGAAAATTGGTCTTGAGGCAGAGACTGGTTTTGAGCACTACAACACTAGATTATATTAATTCAAATGCATAAAAACAAATGTTTTGCATAGTACAGTTTATCAGTTAACAAAAATCAGCATTTTCAGGTTGTTGTTTTTTATGACCACCTCAGTTTAGAATGTCTAGAACCACCACTGGCTCGAATTCCGAATTGTTAGTCTAAACCTCTAAACCTCCTAAACCTTGATCCATCATGCAGCCACAAAACAATTTCCACTATGAGTCTGCTGGACCCAACCCCAGCTCTTCCATTTTTTTTTTGATTCAAGAGCTTTGGAGGCAAACCATGAAACCACTGAGTCACAAACCAAGTATTACGTCTGTCCTTGAAGAATAAACATATGGTTTGAGAGTTTAAAGAGGATCTCTATTGATTTGTATGGTGTAAACATCAGCTTCTCTTTGTCTTTCTCTAGGGGTTGGGTTGCCAGGAGGTGGTCTTCCAGGAGGAGTTCTTCCAGGAGGTGCTTTCATTCGTGTTCTCTGATGATCTGGTCCATTCTAGAAGTTTTGTAGCTCTCTTCTAAACCAGATGGTCTTTTTGTAGGTGCTGCTGGAAAGCCTCCCAAAGGTGGATATTTTCAGGGTGCAGAAACATGGCAAACTTAAAGAAGTTAAAAGTTAAAGTGCAAGAGAGAAGAAGAAATGCATTACAGGGTACAGAGCTGTTGTTTTGCTGGAGGACCTGAAGCTGCTCCATCACTGTGATCTTAAAGCAGTTGCACTGGAGATTAATTATAATGCTTCAGATCAGGAGCCAGATCATCACAATGAAGCTTCTTTGGTGTTTCTTCAGCTGAGCTCATTTCATCGCTAATGCCCTGTTTCCCAATGAGGGTTAGTTCTTGTTGGTTACCCGCTGTTTGTTTCATGCGAGTGTTTGTGTTGGTTCAGGTCCAGGAGCTGGAGGTGCTGGAGCTCCAATCCCAGGTGCAGTAAACCCTCACATGAGCACACTCAAAATCATATCTTCAGTCTGTGAAGGTTCTGTGTTTGTTTTGTGTGCCAGGCCTCGGCATTCCTCAGACCGGTGTTCAAGGACTAGGTACTGGAGGAGTTGGACCGGGGGCCAAAGCAGCGAAGCCTGGAAAAGCACCGGTGCCAGGTACAGCCAACGCTCTGCAGCTAGATTCTGGAAGCTAGAGTATGGCATGCTCAGAAGTCTCACTCTTCTGCTGGATGAAGTTTATAACTAAGAATCAAAAGCTTTGGTTGTTGATCCGCTTTCAACTTTTTCTGCAGGAGTGGGGATCCCTGGACCATACCAAGGAGTACTTCCAGGACAAGGTCTCCTTTCCTCTTTTTGAGAACAGTCATATGATCGCCGGGAAGTCACACTGTCATAAAACGTATCAAGAAGTATCTGCATGTGCTCAAACAAAGCATAGTGTGACCTGAGCAAAATGGAGGAGCAGTTGTGGAATGATTTTGAGAGTGGTTCTTGACTAGTTGAGCTCAGGATGGACTGCCTATCTGAACAATCCTTAAAAGTACGTTTTGGCCATTTTCTGGTATTCACAAACATCTGATTAGCTCCTCCCACCCTGGGCAGACATCAGTCTGTCTCGTTTGAGCGCCATATTAAAAGAGCTCATGATTGTCTTTAGGAGGAGATGGAAAGGTCATTAGCTAAGAGTGTGAGATCATGGTCAGTGAACACATGTCTGGTTGAACATCTGCAGCGATATCAACATGCGTAAGCCTGTAGTCTTTAGGTTCTGTTAGTAGGTTCCTCACATGTTGTCCTGTTACATTAAGATGCCTGAAGTCAAAAGAAGACTTTTCATCAGTACAACTCTTTTAAACAAGGATTTAAGGAAGGGTTTGAAGAAAGTGTACAATCAATCAATCACTCAATCACTCAATCACTCAATCAATCAATCAATCAATCAATAAATCAATCAATCAATCAATCAACCAACCAGCCAGCCAGCCAGCCAGGCAACCAACCAACCAACCAACCACTCAATCAATTAATCAATCAATCAATCAATCAATCAATCAATCAATCAATCAATCAATCAATCAATCACTCAACCAACCAGCCAACCAAACAATCAATCAATCAATCAATCAACCAACCAACCTGCCAATCAATCAATCAATCAATCAATTTGTCAAATAGTGTTTCAGAACTTTTCATAACCTTGATCCCAGAGGGAAGTTGTTTTTGGCTCTTCAACAACACTCTTGGCTGAGGTTATCATAATAAAATGAGGGAAATACGAAAGAGAAAAGCTTTTTTTGGGGGGGTTTTGAGTGAATATTTGTCCTAAATATCTAATGTCTGTCACCAGTCTCCATTCTATCCAAAATCAGGTGCATGGATGTTTCTGCACAATCTTATACAATTTGTTGTCTTCAATAGCTTTTGACAATCATTTATAACCCAGGGTCCTACCAAATCCAAGCAGCAGAAAACTTGTTATCAAAGTTCTGAATAAGTAAATATCTTCAACATCCTCCAGGGACAGAGCAGTCAGGCACAGGTTTGCTGCCACTTCTTCCACCTGTCCAATATGTAGCCAGCTGCAAACATTCCTGCAAGAGAGTTTGTGTACATATTAAAAAAAGACTTTCAGGTTTTGTGACCCTTAAAAGTTTTCAATTTATTCCATATTCCATCAGTAGCTTGTGTCTGACATGATTGGTTGTGTCTAATGTTTATTCATGATGTCTATGAAGACCAGAGGAAAAATCAAAAACAGAAAACAGTGGAAACTCGTTATTAATTTATGCAGTTTGACCACAGACTAAATTTTTTTTATTCAAGGGTTTTATTTTTATTTTTGTGTGTATTTCATTTTTAAATCAAAATAATAAATGACTCACAGATCCTCTGAGTCCCGCTGAGAAGATTAATGCAAATTGTACAGTGACTGGCCATTTTACTTGAAAACAGATGAAACGGATTTTGTTGAACACAATACTTCATGCCAAGCTGTTTCTGGAGCTGTATGTGAGCAATGCTTCACCGACAACAAACATCAAGTTTTCAGTTCTATTTAGCTACTGTGCTTAGGTGGCGCCACCTATTGGTAAAAATGAGAACTATTCACTGAAAGCAGCGAAGCTTGTTTCCATTATTTTCGCCTCCAGGCTCCTGAATCTAAGAAAATGTACATACAAGCGTTAATAAAGAATGCACATGTTTTTTTTATTATCAGACAGTGTTTCACATAAAGAAAGAAAGCTTCTCATCTGCACTCTGTTTGGAACATTATAGGCTTTGGTGGTAGAGGGGTTCTTCCTGGTGTCGCCACAGGGACTGGACTCAAACCTAAATCAGGTGACCTCCAGATGAAGTTCTTCTGATTCTTCTGAACTAATGTAGAGCAAATCTGACAGATTTGTCATGTATTTCTCCCCCACAGCTGCTGGAGGAGGACAAGGTCTAGCTCCAGGCACTGGTGAGTGCATCAGCAAAAACAGATAAAAATACTCCCCTGCTCAGGTTTAATGTGTTTAAAGCTAGCTGTGGTTCTCTGCAGGTGGTAGTGGTCCATTTGGGGGAGTCTTTCACGGATACCCTCTGAAATCTCCCAAAGCTCCAGGTTAGCTTCATCAGAGAGATCAGAAGAAGTGGTTTATTTCCTCACACATTTTCAGCGGTGGAAGTCACCTCAGATTGACGATGTTCTTTCTGGGAAGCTGATCCTCATCTGAAAACCAGCCACAGTTTTCACAGTTTCCACTAAAACAGAAGTTTAATCTTAAAGTGAAACCTATTTTCACATTGTTCTTATCAGAGCATCGATCACGGACCAGGAATGCAGTCTAATGAAATGAATAGCGAAATTAAACCTTGAGGCATTAGTGCATTATAGCGTTTCCAGAAGTGCATTTTTCTCCCGATTAAAGCAGGATACAGTTCTGATGGAATCTGAGTTTGTGAAGCTGAGCTCAAATCTCTCAGAAGCTTTGTCTGCCCGCATCCTCTTTGCTCCATAGCCCTGGTTTTCAGTATGGAGTAGGTTCTGAATGCTATGCATCTCTTCTCTCCTCAGGAGCTGGCTTGCCCTACACTGGAGGAAAACTTCCTTATGGTAGGCATCAGTACCTGCCCCAAACACTAACACTGTGTTTGATCTGTGTATGGTTCATGCTGGTTCTCCACTCCTGTGTCACAGGCTACGGAGGCTTTGGGGGAGGTGCTGGACTCCCTGGGGGGAAAGCAGGAGCTGGTTCCAAGCCAGGTTATCCGACAGGGACTGGTGTGTAATCTCTGAACCCTATTCTAAAACATGTGTACCTTACCCTATAGCTGTAAAAGGCATAACTAGAGTACATTTATCTGAACTACCACCTCTCTTTGCAGGAGTGGGATCTTTAGGAGGTTCTGCCGCTCAGGCCAAAGCTGCTAAATATGGTAATAGTCGATTTAGAACAGGGGTGTCAAACTCATTTTCACCAAGGGCGTCAATAACATAATGGCTGTCCTCAAAGAGCCAGATGTAACTTATAAATGTAAAACAATGTAATCGAATGTATTGTAAAATAAATCTAACTACTCCTTAATGTTAAATAACTCATTATTTATAACTTATTCAAGTGACTATTCAGTTGCATAGAAACAATTGTATGCTTGTTGTTCTAATATAAATCCTTTTTATTTTTGTCAGCGTATGAAAACCCACATAACTCCATTAATGAAGGATCAAACTGTCCAAGTGAATAAAGAAAAATAGCATTTTTGTCATTTGTTTAGCGAAAAAAAAGAAAAATCCCTTACAGACTGTAGACGATGCATATCGATCCTCATCTTTTATCATCAGGCTCCAGAAACAGATCACAGATAAACTATTAGCTGTGCCCATTTCACCTCTACGTTCGATTGGTGAGAAACGGCAGCTCTGCAGTAGTGATGGGCGGATCGATACTGTGGTATTGATATATCGATACTCACCCGTCATTTTTTGGGTATCGATCTAATGACTAAAGTATCGACACTTATTAATGCATTATTCAAAACATAAAAACAGGAGAAAGTGTTCTATATTGTTCTATCACTACCTTCATTTGTGTTGCTAATGTGCTGCCCTCTGGCGCAGCTGAATGGACTCATCCATCCAATCAGAGTGCGGGAAACCCACCTCCGTCTAGCTAGCTAGCGTTGTCAATAACTTTATGGAAGAGCACACGCTTGGCGTCAACAAAACTCTCCCTCTTTTAGACACTTTCACTTTTTCATTTTTTTTTGGTAGAATATCATCAGTGTAAATCTTGCCTCTAAAGTTTATTCTCATTTAACATTACCATTTATTTAATCTAATTTACAGTATTAGGACTGACATGCGTCCTTCTTGGGTAATTCTCCCTTACCAGATGTAATATGTTGTATGTGCATATGATAATTATATTTTCAAGGCTTTAATTTTTCTCATAGTTTTAACATATTATTTTTTTTAATACAGTGCACATTTAAGATGTCAGCTATATTAAAATTACTGTTTAAATCCTATCCTATCCTTTACTTTAAAGAAGTTCATTAAAGTTGTGAAATTTTTATATTTTGTTGTGGTTTGTCCATAGAATATTATTTATCATAGATTTTTTGAAGTATCAATGTTGGTATCGATATCCATTTATTTTGTCCAAAAATATTGGTATCGTATCGAATCCAAAAAATGTGTTATCGCCCATCTCTACACTGCTATTTCACTCGTGAGTATGGATGTAGAAGCTGCGACTACCGTATAAGGCATTGTGGGAAATGTAGTTTTTTTCGCGTTTTCATATATATATTTTTTTTGATACTCAAAACTTTTACGCTTGCTTGCGGGCCTTGAGTTTTACACATGTCTGGTAGAATGTCACGTCTGGTACTTTATCCATGGATCAGACTGGAACATTGCTATATACAGTAATGGTTTCTAATCTGTGTGTCATTTGTTCATTTGTTTTTCAAAAAAACAAAAAAACAACAATAAAAAATAGTTTTTACTATGTTTTTATTTTTAAAACTACAACTCTGGTTAAAAACCCTTTGTCACAATGGTTTGATCTTTTATGTCCTGTGGCCCTATAGAGGTTATATGATACATGGTTTTATCTGGAATAACTCTTTGTTCCTAGAAAAGTCTGGCCCCCCATAATACGGCGACCATTTTGACATATAACTTCAATGGCCCGACTTGCATCTAGTTTTTAAATGATTTTAACAACCAATAAGCATCAAAACCAAGACCATAAGACATCTGCTTTGGAAGCTCTGTGGTGGTTGATCTATTTGTTTATAATTTTGTTCCTGCATTATTTCGATGAGAAGATTCAAAACGGCTTAACTCTTTCTTAACTCTCAGTCACGGATTTAACTTTTTCTTTTGTGGATTTTTGTCTGTGCTTATTGTTAGCTCAACTTCTTGTGTTTCAGGAGGTTTTGGTGGAGCTGGAACTTTTCCAGGTGCTGCTGGTGGACTTTACCCTGGTGCTGCAGGTAAGAGTATGTTCTTACCCGGAATCTGAATCCAGCCCCCAGAAAAGAAACCACTGAGCCCCCAGAAAAGAATAGGTTAGACTTTCACACAGCTACATGTGAAGGTTCAACTGAAACTATTTTCTCTGAGCAGGTACCGGTGTGTTATCACCAGCACAAGCTAAAGCAGCTAAATATGGTGAGTGCACAGAAGCATCTCATACCATAATGGAGCTCTCAGAGTTTGGTTCTTTAAAGGCGTTCTTGTGGTTGTCCAGGGGCTCGCCCTGGGGTTCCTGGTATTGGTGGTGTGCCAGGCGCAGGAGGACTGTATCCTGCAGCAGGAGGTGAGTCCAGTCCTGAGCTATATTTCCCAGAACCACTATTAGCCAGCTGTACTCAATGGTCTGTCTGTGTTAAAAGATCTTTCTGACAAAGATCTTTCTGTTGTCTGCTAAGGTGGTGGAGCTCTCTCTCCTGCTCAGGCTAAAGCTGCTAAGTATGGTGAGAACGGTTCAGTTCTTCGGGATTTACAAATATACAAGAATTATGTATTTATTTATTAGATTCACTACAGTATAGCTTTAGAACTGACCTTTGTGTATTAAACTAGAACCTAAAGAGTGGAGTGGTTATTGTTGTCCACTGACCAATCCAGGTGCAGTTCCAGGGGGGGCAGGTGGCCTAGTTCCTGGAGGTCCAGGGATAGTTCCTGGTGGAGCAGGGATTGTGCCAGGAGGTGCAGGACTCTACCCTGGAGGTAACATCTGAAGAAGCTAATCTCTGGATGAAGATCTTTAAGAATGAAGGTTTTCAGATGATGTTTAGTTGGCTCTTGAGCTAATTTTAAATGGCCATTGATTGTGGCCTGTCTAATTTTTTGAGCATTATCAGAAATGTAAATCACGTTCTATAATTTTAAGGTGCTGGAGCTCTCTCTCCTGCTCAGGCTAAAGCAGCAAAGTATGGTGAGCATAAATCCGTTCTTTAGGATTCACAAATATACAGGAAGTTCATTAGGGTTATAACAGTTTACAATCCTTGATATTGATCCATGCAGGTGTGGTTCCTGGCGCCTCTAGGGTAGTTGCGGCCGGACCTGGGATTGTTCCTGGTGGAGCAGGGGTTGTACCAGGAGCTGCAGGACTCTACCCTGGAGGTAAAATTGACATCCAGCAGACTTAGATGACACAAAGATACCTTTTTATATAGTGTTGCCTTCTATGTGACACTTTTGCATGACAATTTTTAAAATCTGGTCCCAGATTTACATTTTTTATTTTTGACTAAGTTTAGGGTTAAGATTGTTGCTCTTACGTTTATTCCCAGGCAATCCTTTTCATCCCATTATCTGAAACACGAGAGTCAGGCAGATCAGTGACAGCAGGAAAGAGTGATCAGCCCTGTGACCTTTCTGTTAAACAGCCTTAGATGAATATCAGAGCTGGAGAATAGAGATAATGATAAAGATCTTTCTGTTGTTTGTAAAGGTGCTGGAGCCCTTACTCCTGCTCAGGCTAAAGCAGCTAAATACGGTGAGCATGAATTAGTTCTTTAGGGTCAACAAACATACAAGAATTCTGTAAATGGTTATAGTACAGAACTGACCTCTATATATTAGACTAGAACCAAAGATTGGATCGATGATCGTTGTCCAATGATCCATCCAGGTGCACTTCCAGCGGGAGCAGGGATAGCTCCTGGGGCAGGTGGTCTAGTTCCTGGTGGAGCAGGGATAGTGCCAGGAGTCTACCCTGGAGGTAATATTGGACAAATCCAAACACTGGATGAAGATCTTTAAAGATTAATGTTTTTAGAATGTGTTCATTTCACCCAATAAAATTCCAAGTTGTAAAGTTTGGATAATGAGTACCCAAAGTGAACGCACATTTTCATGCAATATGGCATCTGTCTTATTGTCTAATAATCAATTGTTCATGATTCACAATTATAGAGGAATTCTAAAGTTAGTTACAACACTCCCCACTTATTAAACACTCCACTGATCCTTACAGGTGCAGTTGGAGGTGGAACTGGTCTAGTTCCAGGTGGGGCAGGGATAGCTCCTGGTGGAGCAGGGGTTGTGCCAGGAGGTGCAGGACTCTACCCTGGAGGTAAATATAAAATAACTAAAATCTTAAAAGATAACGCCAACGATTTTGAAAGTCTCAGTCCTCCATCTGTTATAAGTAATGTTTTATATAATGCGGCTGTCAATGGATACTATGAGGCTACAATTAGGTCCAGTGCATCATTAAACTAACCTCTCAGTTGTATAAATGGTGATTCTTTATGTCTGTCTTAGGTCTTACGCCTGCTCAAGCCAAAGCAGCTAAATACGGTAATTTTTCTTTTGAAACAAGCACACATGACATAGATTTGATGTGAACGCTCAAACTCAACGTTTCTCTGGAAACTTTTGGGCTTGTGTCGGGCAGGAGGAGCTGGAGGGGTTCCTGGGGCAGGGGCGCTGTATCCTAGACCAGGGGGTGAGTTGACTGTAGTAATGTAAACGTGGTAAATCTTGTGATGGTTCGGCTTATAACTGAATACTCGCTGTCTGCAGGAGTTGTTCCAGGGTATGGTTCTGTTGCAGGCATTGGAGCTGTTCCCGGGGGAGGTACTCCACAAGTCTAGCATTTAGTGTGTCTAATCCATTATTATGGGTAACCATTCAATAAAAGAATCTTTGTTTTCAGGGATAGCAGCTGGCAGCAAACCTCCCAAATATGGTATGGGACCTATTTCACTCAGAAACTATGTAGATAGAGCTTCATATCACATGACCTTTTGTCCTTAGGAGTCCCAGGAGTTGTTCCGGGGGTAGTACCTGGAGCTGTTCCTGGAGCTGTACCGGGGGCTGTACCTGGACGTGTTCCTGGGGTTGTACCTGGAGCCCTTCCCGGAATACCATTAACTGGACCAGGAGGTAAAATTAAAGGTTTTTATGCTTCTTTTTTGCATTTCTACCTAAACCTCTGCTTCTGTATTTCAGGATACCCTGCTGCAGCCAAGGCTCTTAAATATGGTATTTATTACATGTAAGGACTTCAACACTTCTTGGAGTCAGGAATACTGGATAATCTGCTCTAATTCTGTGCTAGGTTTAGGAGGTGCTGGGGGGTTACCTGCAGGGACTGGAGGGGTGGACGGGCAGCTGAGACCAGGTGAGGTTGCTTCAATGATCTGGGTAAATCAAGCTCAATTAGATGACTCAGAAGGGAACAGAAACTTTTGCTGCTGGCTACACAATGGACGCCTGGGCGAAGTGGCGTAACGTGTGCCTGGCTGCTCTGTCGCTGGAGGATGTTCTCCTGCAATGTTTTTCCTGTTTTATGTCTAGATGTGCCTTGGTTGCAGTGGCTTTTTTTAACCTGCTCCATACTAACCTCTGCGAATGACAGGGCAGAGAGACTCTTTTGAGCCACCTTACCCACTGTATTTCTCTGTTTCTTTCTTAAATCCTACCTCTCAACATTGGCCTGTCCTCACCTTGTCTGTTTTTGTGGCCAGAGTGGTTCAATTTCACTGCATGTAACAGTGTATGTGTCCAATAAAAAAACGTGATGCTTGATGCTTGATGATGCTGAAGCTGAGCACCCCTGTAAACTATTAATATAGAATCCATCTATCCACAGGGTATGGAACTGGAGCAAAACCTCCTAAATACGGTAAATGTTTTCTCTCTGTACTTAACAAGAGATACAGAGTAGTCTCCTGTCTGTTTGTTACTGCCAGTCTTCATACTGTGGCTAAAGGCTCTACAATCAAACAATTTGACTCTATTAATAGGTGTTCCTGGAGTTTTACCTGGAGCTGTACCTGGAGTTGTTCCTGGAGTTGTACCTGGAGCAGTTCCTGGAGTTGTACCTGGAGCTGTACCTGGAGCTGTACCTGGATTTGTACCTGGAGTTGTACCTGGAGCAGTACCAGGTTGGGTATCTTTAATCGCGTGATGCTATATCGAAAAATAAAATGCAGCTTCAAGGTTCCTTCTCTGAACTAGAGTTTGTGTTGCAGGTTACCCTGGAGGACTTAAACCTCCCAAGTATGGTAAGAGGCACAATTTGAACAGTGCTTATAAAACCCAAATAAAAAGAGTTGTGATTGGTGGATAGTCTATAGACGCTTATAATTACTTGCTCAGTCCCTCTTTTCTCTCAGTGAATCATTTTTACACATCAGATTCTTTCTTCTACTGGGAGATGTTGTGCATGAAGTTCCTAGCCCTAGAGAAAGCTAGTGGATCATTTGAACAGAAGTTACAACTAAATTTCCTATAAAACACAAACACATCGCAGTCCGCTCCTATGGTGTATACGATAAGGAGTATAACTTTGGGCGTTCTTGTTACGTAAACCTCACCATAGCATTAGAATGCTGATGATTCTTTAACTGGTGCAGGTCAACTTCCTGGAGGAGGGGTGGCACCACTCCCTGGAACTGGTACAGGACTAGCACCAGGAGCTGGAGTTGGAGGTAGGTGCTTCATATAAAACATGCTAAAAAGCACCAACCCTAATCAAACAATTAGCTAAACTTGAGTTAATGTCTGCATGGTTAATTTAATATCTTACAAAATGAAGGTTCATATGGCACTACTACAGCACAGAATGTACTTTCCTCTGGTAGGTGCTGGAATCACTGGAACAGGTGCGACCCCTGGAGCTAGTGTTGTACCTGCTGGCACCGTCCTCATTGCTCCCAACGGCACTGGGGCTCCTATTGTTCCAAGTGGAAAGCCAGGTACAACTAGTTTCTCTCCTTTGAAGAATTCCACTAAAACCCACTGGTTTTCGTCAATGATTTGCTCACTCCACAGCCAAGGCTCCAACACTGGCTCCTTCTGGGACTGTTTTACCAGGTGAACACTGATCTGATACACATTTATAATGTGCTTGTTGTAATGTACTTTTTTCTTTTGCCCTTGTTCGATGTGTGGAGGCAGTCCAGCTAGAGATATCAGTACAGCACCAGGTGGGGTTCATGAACAGTATATACGATAACAAGATGGGACTCACTAAAAGGAGATTGTACCTCACGTTGTGAAGTTCAATGCCAGGATAACCACCACCTCTCATGAAGCATGTCTTTTAGACTTTCATTCTGAGAATCATTTAGAGGAGGAGTTGAGTATTGATTCCAGGAGGTTGTGTTCTGGTTAGGGTAAAAATTGAGATGGACTTAGTCAGTTTCTGATTGATTAATGTTTACACAAAATTAGTTGGCCTGAGGTGTCATTGCTAGTACATCCTTTAAGCTTGTCTCTAGTGACAGATACCACTGGTACTTTCAATGAATGGTATGGTGTGGCTTTGTCACCATTAACCATGTGCATGGATCCTCAAAAATCAGTGCAGGAAAAAGAACGAGCAGACATGAAGAAACCTTACATCTTAATAGAACATGCTGATGTTGCTCAAGCCTTTCCTCTATGCCCCACCATCAGCTTGCTGCTCCGTTCTTTTATTTTAGTCATAAAGAAGTGATAGATCATCGACCTGTCTCCCTCATTGACTTGTCTCCCTCATCTCCTTATGCTCAAAACACTCTGGGTGAGGAGTTAATACTCATTTGTTGTTGAGGCAGAAGTTCAATCACTATAACTGTTCTTAGTGTGTTGTGGTCAGCTGCTCAGTTCTGTTGTTTCCTGAAGTGTGGTACGATCCACTGTGTTGCTGTGTTCTAACACCTCTTGTTAATATAACAGAGCTCTGGTAGCTTTCTGGTAGCTTCTTCTTTCTTACTCTGCTATTTGCTGCTCTCTCCCTCAGATCACCACTCTGTGTTTTTTAATGTGTAGCTAATCTCAGAGTTGGATCTTTAAAAAGTGTTGCCATAGCATTGAAACCAATTCAACACAGACTGCTCTCTGTAGCTTCTATTGATCAGCAGAAGGTGACGTTATCTTCTGTTTCTCAGGTGGAGCTCAACGGGTTCCCAGCACTGGTAAGAACAAAATCTCTGACTGAAGTCAGACTCTACAACAGGATCTGTTAGTCCTAACGGGTGTTTTCTTTATTATCCACAGGTGCCACTAAACCAAAACCTGGTGAGTTCTCCCTCTGTACCACATGACTCTAAATCCACAGCCTCAAATACATAATTAAACCTGTATATGTATGACTTTTACATGCCCTTGGTGTAAAAGCTCCTGATTGGCTGCTGATTATTCTAATTCAAGGTTTCTGATTCTGATTTGCTGATGGTTGTTCTAAATCAAGAGCTTGAATCTGATTGGCTGATTCATTTTAGTCAGGTGTTTTATTATGATTGGCTGTTGGTCATTCTTGGTCAATTGCTTGATTGGATTTTTTTGCAGGTGCTGCAGGGGGTTACCCTTATCCCTATGGTAAGATTGATCTGTTCATCCTTGAAAACACAAACTGATCAATCTGAGAACTTTGAACTAATCCTGACTCTTTTCTGGTCTGTTATCAAGGGCCGTATTACGGTGCTGCCGGAGCATCAGGCATAGGAACAGGGGTGTTACCTGGAATCAAACCTCTTAAAGCCCCTGGTACAATCTCAGTTTGTAGTTCTTTAGCTTCAGAACATATGACACAAACTTCTGCAAGAACATCTTATGATCAGTCTGTGTGGACTCTGACAAATGCAGGTGTTGGAGGAGCAGGTGCAGTCGCAGGTACTGGAGGCGTTGTTCCTGGACTCTATCCTGGAACAGGTCAGAGCTTTATATTCCACCATTTTCATTCTTCAAGTAGTGGTAGCTCCCATCCTCTTTGCTGAATTACGGGGGAAGCATGTATACAGTATTTAGTGCCTTTGATCTGTTCCATAGCTTCACAGATTTATTGGTTTAGAGAAGGTTCTGAGAGCAAACAGAATAAAATATTGTCTCAGACTGAAGTATCCTTAAAGCACTGAATGCAATCACTATTATCTCAGTGCTATCTAAATTGGGCAGATGTTTGGATTTCAGGTGGAAGGCTTCCAGTGGGCGTTGGACTCGGAACTGGTGCTAAACCACCCAAACCAGGTCAGATAAGAAACCACTCCACACACTCATTTCTGCATAACTTCCTCTGTCAACTGTCAAGTTTCCTCTATCTGCATGGTTCCTCCTAGAAGTCCTCCTGTTTTTTTTTTTGTAATCAGCTCTTTCTCCAACTGAAGATATTTAGAAAAATTGAAAAAGGGGTTAATAACTTAAAGCTTTCAAGGGCAGGTTATGGCAGGTTTTTATTTTTGAAATGTTCCTTTCTTTTAGGAACTGTTGAGAAATGTTAATGTTGAGAGGTAGCCAGTGACCCTAAACAGGACTATGCAAAAATAGAACAAATGGTAGTTGACTTCATTGTAATGAGTGTGAAATGTGCATATTTGAATTTTGACCTAATATTATTATTCCAAACACAGGCTACGGTTCTTTGGGGACAGGGTATGGGCAGCCAGGTGAGAGCCAGTTCTAGCCACCACACACAAACTTTTATCAGCTCACAATCTTTACGTTGATTAGTAACAGAGGTTATATTTTCTGTCTCCGTTCTTCCAGCAGGGGGTGCTGTTCCGGGGGGATATGGAGCATATCCAGGTACAGTTCTCTAGAAACGTCTAAACACTGCACAGAAGTGCATTTAAAGAGACGTTTCTTATCTCACAGAACTGTTGAGAGATAAAGAGATTGTTTACGCTGCATAGGAAAAACACTGGAATCCAATGCAAACTTTATGCAAAGTGTGTTAGCTTTTTGATATCAGCCTCTGCACTTTCTAAAGTGCAGTTCAACGCTCATCTGGTCATTTTTCTTCTGCTTGTGTTCCACTGACAGTTTATAAAAGTGTTTATTTAACTCACGAAGCCCCATGCTCTGCTTTCTTTCACTTGTGCTGTGTCTTCTTGTGTTTCAGGGGGGTATGGACCAGGACTATCACCACAGCAAGGTATTGGCTCTTCAGTGTGTTCAAAAGAACCTTGATCTGAAGATCTGAAACATTTTAATAGATCAGTATCCATTAGTTATCTAAAAGTTCATAAACACATCCACATTTAACCCTAACTCTATCTCATTAATTATTAGCTGCACTTTCTTAATCCCATTGTTGAATTCATTGATACATCACAAGAGCTCTTGTGAGATTATGAAAAAAACATAATACACGGTTCTCAACTTACAGGACCTCATCACAGATATGGTGCTTTATGAAAAAAGCTCTCATTGGATAGACCCAAATGTGTGATTTATTCTTTCATTTGATATTCAATTTAAAATCAAAAGGAAAAACATTTTTTTCTTTATATGAGTCTGTGCTGTAAAACAAAAATAATAACTGGAATACAAACTTTTTGTTCCTTTCATTCTTTATGTGGGTGGAAAAGTTTTTTGACAACTACTTGAACGAAGTGAGAAGCCGAGAAGAAGCCTCCAAGGAGAGTCTTGTAAAAATGAACAACATAGGAATTTGAAATATAATTGCAGAGCTCAAAACGGGAAATTTTTTATTATTTTATTTTTACTGATTTGTTATCGATAATATTGATTATTTACTGTTATTGTAATTATTTTACTTTTAAAATTTTCATCACCTATTGTACCATGTCCATGAGTAAGTGAGTCTATAGTGTGTTTATTTGTAGGCATTTTTGTATATTTTTCATTTCATCAATCTTGATTTTATAATTTTCATTAATATGTATTGATGTCATATTAAATCAAATAAGAACACAAAGTTACAGACTACCAAGTTGTACAGCAACAGCTTTTTCATGTTGTTCCAAGTAATATGGCAGGTGTGGTGACATTGATTCAATTGACACATTTGACCAATAAGTTACCAAAAGAACAAGTTGAAATCAAAAGTTGACATGAGCTCTTTTAAAGGACAACAAATAATTTTGTTTAAATTGGAAATCAAATAAAGAGTGATACCCAGATGCGATCATCCTCCTAGAGAAGGATTCATGTAAGTTTTGTGACTCTAGCGGATGATCCAATGATACAGTTGTTGACCTGGCTTTCTCTGGCCAGTTTTTCAAGCTCCTGGAGACTGTGGTGTTCTGAGCATTTCATTTGTGTTCTGTCCTCAGCTAAAGCAGCGAAGTACACAGCCGGACTAAGTGGTTTCCTGGGAGGAGGATATCGAGGTATGAATATTTTGTCAGAAATCATCACTGGCTAAAATCAACCATCCCAGGTTGATTTAAGATCATTCAAACTCTTGTTTAGACTACAATTTAAGTAGTTCTGCTCTAAAATGTATTAACCCACATCAGTTTTTGCAGTTTATTACATAGTTTGTGAGCTAAAGCCGACATATGCTTTCAAACTGAGGACACAAACTTGTGGATGTGGAACTTGTGGAGGTGGTTCCAAGTTTCTGAATGTTAGTGGTACAAATGGTACTCCACAAATGGAAGCTTTATTGGGAGCAAAATAAATTTCTATTGTTAGTGCTGGAGTTGAAAAATGTCATTATCTACAATTCTTCATGGTAAAATAATAGACATTTGAGTCAATGCCAGAAATGTGGATTTTGACATTCAAATTAGCTTTTATACATTAATCACTCTGAAAATGCAGTTTCATACATATATTTGACTGAAGATATTCAACATAATCCTGAATATTGTTGTCTCCCTGCATGGGTAACTCATCTACAGGACACACCCCTCACTGACAAGACACTGACCAATCTGTGTAAAACTTTAGAGCAATGGTTTAAAGCAGAAGCCATGTTTCTCTGAGTAATTCTAGCTATTTGTGGGGTTCATTAAATACTGACTGTGAGGACTTTAAATTTCCCGGAACGTGTACCGTTATTTTTGGATGCTTGAAACCACTTGTGTGATTGGAAGAGTTTTTTTTCCCTCTGTTTGTGTTCATTGAGCTCCAGTACCAGTAATCACACGTTTTTAAAATGTGAAACCACTTTTGTTTTTCAGATCAAAGCTTTGACAAAGTGTTTATTGATTTTATTACCTGCCACAATCATATTCATTCAGACTTTATTTAGAGTTTCACCGATTGTGTCCAGATTGTAATTAAATCTGCAAATGGGATATTAGAGGAAAAACATTTCTCTGTATGACTAAATCATATTTGGTCAACTGCAGAGAGATGGAAAGGTTTTGAATCACCAAGATGTGAACCCTTGCTTTTTTTGCTCTTGTTACTAAGCCCATTTAACACTCATAAGAATAAAATTGTCCTCTTATTCGTATTCTGTATTCCACAACCACCATCACACAGCTGGATAGTATAGATGAACAATCCTCTTTAGAAAAAGAGTCATAGCAAAGAATCAGATGAGAAAAAACAGTCAGATGAGAAAAGCTTGTGAGCTTTTTATGCGCTTAAGCATTGTTTCTCATGTGCTTTAGGTGGAGCGGGGTGCCAAGGAAAATACTGTGGCAGAAGAAGAAAGTAAAATCCTCTTGAGACCTCAAGAACCATGGTGCTACTGCTCCAGAACCAACCTCTAAACTCCATCTTCCAATAATCCCAGCATCTATCTGCAGCTCTCATCTGATGTTCTGAGAGCCATTCCCTGACTTCAACAAATCTAGAGCCTGATTCATCTCGAGTTTGTCAAATGACTTCAGTCCTGATGGTTCATGGCACATGTCCTCGTCCTATTAATATCTCCTCTCAGTCTCTCCGGGTTACAATGCTTCACTAGCACACATAAAAAAAGATAAATGGTCCATGTTCTGTCCTCCCCTTCGTGTTCTTGAGTCTATGGTTTATCCTCATAACACGATTGAAGATGTTTACAAGATTTTCACCATTTTCCTCTGTGGATTCAAAGCCAGTGTCACTAGAAGCTTGAATCACTGCCATCGCATGCACAGGTTCAAGAACTTTTCTTCAAGGAGATTTCTTCAAGAGTCGAAATCTGTAGCTGAAACCCAATATCTTCAGCTCTGTTCGGGATGAACAAAGACTCAAGTTTGTGCACAACACAACAGAGAGCATTAAATATCAGAAGAATAGCTTGGCTGAAGGATCCCTTTAAAGCACTTTGTGTTTGCAGTGTGTCTGTACTGTATCCGTCAGTCGAGGTTTAGCTCCTGGCTGTTCAATGGACATAGATTCAATAAGTGTAACAGAAAGTCTTCATCATCCTCATCCACCTGATTCTTGGAGAGGAAGTTCTTCCTTGTTAATTTGTTTTTGTTACAAGAAGCTCAATCTCAGCTACCCGATTCTGACAAAGGAAGCTCTTCCTCATTCTTTTGATTTTGGAACAGGAAGTGCATCCTTATCTACCTGACTCAGGTACAGGAAGCTCTTCCTCATCCTCTTGATTCTGGGACAGGAAGCTCTTCTTTACAACTGACTCAGGTAGAGGAAGTTCTTCTTCATCCACCAGATTCTGGAACAGGAAGCTCTTCCTTGTTCAGCTGATTGTGGGACAGGAAGCCCTTCTTCATCCACCTGATTCTAGTAGATTGGTTGATGCTGGAAGGTAAAATCGTGCTAGTGCTTTTCTCCCTGGACCCGGGGATGACAGGTGCTTTATCCTTTGACCCAGAATGTGTTTGATCATGTTGTATCCTCATTTGAATTAGTTTAAATATATATATTATACATGTAAAATCTGTCTATATATCGTGTACATGCAGAGGGCGGGATCAGCTAACAGCAGGTTACCGTATTTATGCCTTCTGTTGTATGGTTGCACCATTTGTACTTGACTTTTTGACTCATTATTACCCACGATAGGAAAACTGCTTTATTTGCTATAAAAAAAAATGGGAAAATCCGGAGTAAACGACAGCCTGTTCTGAGAGTGGTTGGTGCCAACAAAAAGAGAGGTCATTAACTCTGGGACTGTGTTAATGAGATCATGATTGATCTGTGGATTGGCGATCAAGCATAGGTCACCAGCACAGCCACCACCTTTTTTTTATCTTTGGTGGTTCTGCTTTTAACATCAGATGGTCTTCAACAATGTTTCTCCAGCCTTTAATCCATGCCCTAGCTAATACTGGAATAATCTAAGGCTGAATATTCAGCAGCAGCCCAAAAAGGGACATTAAATGGCAAAAATCAGTATTCTAGGTAAGTTCTTAAAAAGTTCCTAGTTTGTGAAGAACCTAAATCCGTGAATACCCAGATTCTGCCAAAATTAGTTACTTACAATGTTCTAAGTATTTTCTGGTCAGACATCCCCCAACACCTAGCCTGGGGAAGCTCCTCAGATGCTTCTCTGGATGTGTTCTTCACCAAAACATTTTAGACCTTATTCTTCATCTCATGAATAGTGAGTAGAGACAAAAATTTGTCTCAAGCCAATTTCAGCACAAACCAGATTGAACATTGACCTCAGTACAAGAAACTAAATCAAAATTTCATGAGTCTGATTCGATAGATATTTAAAGGCCCTAACCAACAAGCAGAAAAGCTGTCTTAAAGGGCCTGGAGACCAGGCACTGAACCCCCTGGAGAAGATGTGGTGATAATGTGGGATTTGTTTGTAGATCGGCAATGGAGCAAGGAGAGAAGGGTGGTCTAGGCTGCTAATGACCATGGTTGAAGGCAGCTTGGTAATCGGGGTAGATCATCTCCTGATCTTAGATGCTCAATCATCTTTCAAATATTTGTTCATGTCCCATTGACTAAGCTTTGCTGCAGATATCCTCTAGTGGAAAATGGAGTGGACCTTTCACATCAAACAGAAGAGTTAGAGAGACACCTGGTTTAACACCATCCTAGAGTTAAGCAATTGAGGGAGAACACTATCTGTACAGTGTTGGTTTTACTCTCAGGATTTTCCTGCATAGCTTTGCCTTGTAGAACTCGTGAAACTGTGTGAAAGTTGATGGTGTAGGAGTGTGCTTGTGCGTGTATGGGTGTGTGTAGACTCACCAGCCACTGTATTCAGGCATGTGTGATTGCTGTCTGTGTTTTTGTGCGTCTGGAGACACTTTATCCTGTTTGGACTAAACTAAACCTGGTGCTGTATTCGATCTTTGATTTCCTGTGAGCGCTGTTGGGTTTTCCTCTGTAGATCTGGGGTGATTTCCACCTTATTTAAATGAAGGGGTGGGGCTGATGCACTTTTTTCCCTCCCCCTATATTCAAAATAATATTCAGAAACCCCAGAAGTGAACCCACTCTCCTGAAAAATGTAATAAAATGTTTTCAGATAATATCAAGTAATTTGTCTTGTGTGTGTGTAAAGTTTCAGTGAACTGTGTATATTAATATTTTAACCATAACTGTGTTTTTCTTATGTTTACATCACTGTTCTAAATCTATCATTATGAGCAGATTTACAAATTGGTGACTCAGACCATAGACTATAAAAATATGGTGTCACCTTCTCCCGTTGTGCCTTTTGGGAAAAAAAAATGACCAGGATTTTGCACTGACATGATGGTCAAAAGGTGCACATCAACAGAGGTCATGGTTTAGCATCAGAGCTAAACAGAGCTTCACCCTGAATCAGGTGCACACACACCTCATCAGCTGAAAACATCCTGATTCATTTAAATGAAAACATGTTTTTCCCTCAGCACATTTTGCAAGAACTTGGCTGTGATTCCACAGTCATACGGAAGTCACCTTAATTCCTATTGAATGTTTTTAAAGAATTTGTAAAAATGTCATAAGAAAAAAAATGTTATAAAGATACCTGATGCCATTAGAACAGTTTATAAAAGAACAACTCATTTTGAAACCAACTCATTTTGAATTTGATTACGAATTTTTTGAGTTTGACCTGATTCTCTGCCTTCATGACAAGATTGCATTTGAAACAAGAAAAAAAAACATTGTTAACTTAAATTTTCCCTCATTTACTTACATAAGGTAGGGGTGGCATGTTACACCCTGTCAAACGATTAAGCTTTCCAATTTTCACAAGAAAGTACTTTTATCATGGGTCATAATTAGTGTTACTTCAAGTTATTTCAGAAATGTAATTAAATTACTGATTACTGATTACTCCGTTTAAAATAAATGCTTTATTCTAAGATGTAAATGGCTTGAAAATTTATTTTAGTCATTTTTGAATAGAAAGCAGTCACTATCTGCATACATTAAAATAAACAAATAAAAACAAAGCGATTAAAAAAACATAAGAAATATTAAACCTCCAAACGTCATGTCTAATTGTTTATTGCGTCATATTGGTTTTCATTTTTAGGTTTTACTTGTGTGTAGCATTGTTACTCAAATATTCTATGCCCATGTCCTTCATTGTTATAAAGTTATTGAATTCTGCTGCGCATGCGTGGCTTAAACAACGCCTGCGTAATATTTACTCTGGGGAGATAAACAGACTCAAAACAAAATTCAACTTTGCTTAAGTTTATTGGTTTTTTAATCATTCATTTGGGAATGTTTTTGGCTATTTGTTCCTTGATGTTTTGTAACCTTCTATTAGCTTAATAAATGTTTTGTTACACTACTGTTACTTTCGTGTTATAACCTAGCCTCTTCTGTGACCGTCCGTCAGCTTTTTATTTACCTTTGAGGACATTTAAATTCAGTGAGATTAATTGTAAGCATTATAATTGTATTACAGTTAATGTATCTATATGACATTTTGTGTTAATGTGAAATTCAAAAAAAAAAATAATATATTTAAACGTGAATGTGTTTTAAAACTATTTGGGGGGACCCTGGAAATGTCAAAAATGGGCCCAACTCTTTCACTATGATAACATATTAGTTATTAACCTATTAGTAACAATGTAGAAAATAAGCAGTTACAAATATATTATAAGTATTAAAGTACTTTAAACATGCAGTGCACGATCTGAGTCATAAAGTGAAGGTCCCAACAGCAAGTAGTTAATCGAGTCCTGAAAAGCAGAGAAAACCGAATTGGTTTGCATCACTCCGGATATAAAAGAAGTTTCTCATTCTTAAAGCAGCTATTTCTCGGTTTTCCTTTCGCTGGAATCGCGCTGCGTCAGATAAACACGCTCCTGAGCAGTCTACGCATGCGCATTGAGACCGTCGCGCAGTTTTCCAGGGAAAGTGTTCAGTCGGCCCGTTTTCCGGGTTGCGCCACACTGCAAGCAGGCAAGCAGGCTTGGCTTGGGAGCGGCTCTTAACACCGACACCGGACTACGGACAGAGGAGCAAAAGAGAGACTCATGCGTATCACCGGGATGTGCGCGCGCTGACGGGAGCGAGCGAGAGAGAGAGAGACCTTGAGGAGGTTAATGCTGCTCTGCTGCACCTGGAAGAGCGAGCGAATGGGAGAGGAGGAAGGTGAGTGATGAAGATGGGTGAGAGAGGAGGACGATTGATGCTGATGTTGATTGAGTGTGTAGCTCTGGCGCAGGATGCTGCTGTGGATCTGTGATTCTGCTCTAGACCCTTGAGACTGTCTGCATCACCAGTTTAATATTAGTCCGGACCCTCACTCACTGTGCTGCAGCTGTGTTCATTCAATTCCTCTTTACATTTATCTGCTCTCACACGTTCACCTGTGTAATCCCTGTGTAATAAAGTTTTTTTTTATTTCTCAGGATTTATTTTAGTGAGTTCAGTTCTCCTGCTCAGAAGCAGCTCCTTAATGTGAGCAGTGACTGCTTCTCTCTGTTTCTTGGGTGAAGATGAAGCTAATCTGATCTAATGCTATGAGTGGGATGTTCCACTTCCTGTGCCTCATGAGAGAGAGAGAGAGAGAGAGAGAGAGAGAGAATATCATGTCTGAGACTCTGAACAGCTGATCGTTAACAGTCAGTAAACAAAGGAGAGTCTTGGGCACTTTTGAGGGATATTTTTCATGTTTTATGATACAGAAAACACATTAAACGGTGTATGTGATTGCTTCTGACCATGTTCAAGATGAATACTTAGAGACGGGCCAATCTGGATTTAGTAGCTCTGACCCTCCGACTCTGAAACTTGCTTCTTGTGGACCTTTAGTCCATCACTGATCTAGCTGTTCATTTGGGTAGAATGTGGTATGATTTTAAATGTTGCACACAAAGCCATGGGTCGGACTTCACGTATAGTGTGAAAAGTTATTAGGGACATTAACCCTTAGAAGTCGGGACATTTGTTACTACTTTACAATTTTCTCTTATAAGTTACCTTTTAAATTTTAGTACCACCCCAACTTCTTTTTTTACAACTACTTTTTCATTACATTTTATTACAAACCCGAAATAATACAAAAAAATAATTTTTAGTATTAAATGTACATTTTTAAGTGCAGCAGAAATTAAGAAGATACAGTTTTTATGTTTTATAACAAAACTAAAAAGTGTTGAGACAAAATAAAAAAATCATGAATACCCCATAAAAGCAAAGACAAGGTCAAATGTGAAAATTGTATAAAAAAACCAAGGTGATTCTCTCCTAAACCTTATACACTTTTTTTTTCAGGCATATAGTGTCGTTTTATTTTTTGCTGTATTTGTCATGAACAACCTCATAGAAATTTGACTTGGCATCTTGGGTGCGCGTAACGCCCTGATATTCACCTGTCTCTTTAAGAGCCCCCTCCTCCTTCCTTCCAACCCACTTCAGTGCATCATAGTCCATTCCACCGTTTGTTTTCATTTTAAATGAACGACTCTACATTTTTTTAGTAAAAACATTAAAATTGTGTTTTTGCAAAATGGCAATGGAGGATATTGTACAAGCCTATGCACACAATCCTACGTCACCCTTAAAAGAGTTGTTGTTGAAAAAAGTCCCTATCTTTTAGAGTCCCCATTAACTTGGCTGTGCCAGAGATCACTGATAAGGGTAGTTTCTCAAGTCTGAGCTGTATGAATATCAAAATGATCTTCAGAGCTCTGACCTGCTGCCTGTTTGTCTGTCTGCCTGCCAGCAGGAGGGGATCTGCCGCTGTGCTCTGGCTGCTCCCAGCACATCTCTGATGATCAGTATCTTCAGGCGCTACACAGTGACTGGCACACTCTCTGCTTCAGGTATGAGATCAGCATCGTTCCTCCAGCATCAGGACTATATGACACACTGCTTAGTGTTGCAGTACAACTGATATACAGTGTTAGCTTTTATTTGTGCAGTGAACACTCTTGAGTCACAAATTCTTGAATAAGCTCTCACTGACTAGAAGAAGGTTATAGCTATCTTATATGTAGATACCTTGTGAAACGGGGTTGTCCGTTGGACCGATACGACAGAGATCTGAGATCTTCCAGCAAATAAAATAACCAGAACTTTTAAATAAACTTTTTATTAGAAATGTCAGATAGTTTACAATACAATCTCATTAGTCAAATCTACATATGATTTCAACTCCAATTTAAACCCGGAGACGGGTGACCTGCAATTGGAAATCTTACACTTATGTATGTGGTATTTCGTTAATAGAAAGAAAATATTAATTCCATGCATTTCACCTTTTTAGCACGATCATGGATCTCAAATTATTCAGTTTATATGTAAACTTGAAATCAAATTTCACAAACTGCTTAATAAAATCAAGAAAATCACATTAAAAAACATCTGTTTACCTACAAATCCAAAACATGTGAACAGATATTTCAGGTTCATCAAAGTAAAAACGTCGATAAATAAAATGTCGATATTATTTTAAGTCTTTTAAAGGGCACTTGTCAGGGTACTCTATGAACTGTTCTTTCCTGTCCTGTACGTGATCGATCGTTTTAAGGTACCGTATTTTTCGGCTCATAAGACGCACTTTTTCTTCCCCAAAACTGAGGGGGAAAAGTTGGTGCGTCTTATAGAGCGAATGCAGAGCGCCGCGAAGTCCGGTCACGGCCGTATGAGAGGCGTAAGAGCTCCGGTGCTCCGGTGCTAGGCCGAAGCCGTGGCCATATTTGTACAGCCGGCGCTGCGCGCTGACGTCATCGCCCATCTCTGCCATAGCGCGGTCGTAACGAAAACGGGGGAAAACTACATTTCCCACAATGCCTTTGGCTTCCGCATCCATACTCACGAGCGAAAGTACAGAGCTCAGCTGCCGTTTCACACATTAAACGTAATACTCTCGCATTTGAGTGATCTCTCATGCTACAAACCCGATTTCTCACGCTAAAATACATTTCAAGATGTGAAATGGGCACAGCTAACAGTTTTTCTGCGATGTTTGAGCCTGATGTGACGCTTGTGCCGCATAGCCAGTGGAAAAAGGAGCTTCAAGACGAGCACATCATCCCAAACTCAAACCTTTATTTTTAGCCTCCTTCAGCGTCACAAAACAAAAGTTAACAATATGTAACAGTGTAGCGGTCCCAGGGGAAGAGCAGCGCGCACACACTCGTCTCTCCCTCTCCATGCACACACTCGTCTCTCCCTCTCCGTCTCTCCCTCTCCTCGCACACACTCGTCTCTCCCTCTACTCGCACACGCGCAGCTCTTAAAGGGCAACATACATACAAATACAATGTGGTACATAGACCTAGCAGTGGACGTTCCACTTACATTAAGGAGTAGTTACATTTATTTTACATTAAAATAATTATTAAATAATTATTATTTTACATATGAGGGTGCCCAGGTTCTTTTAAAGGTTTAAAGGGGGGCTCGACTAAAAAAGTTTGAGAACCACTGTATTATTACTAATGTGGGGGCAATCTTACTAGCTATTATTAGTAATGTAGTGACAATGTTACTAGCTATTATTAGTAATGTAGTGACAATGTTACTAGCTCTTATTATTAATGTAGTGACAATGTTACTGGCTATTATTAGTAATGTAGTGACAGTGTTACTGGCTATTATTAGTAATGTAGTGACAATGTTACTGGCTATTATTAGTAATGTAGTGACAATGTTATTAGTTATTATTAGTAATGTAGTGACAATGTTACTAGCTATTATTAGTAATGTAGTGACAATGTTATTGGCTATTATTAGTAATGTAGTG